>BJCN01331920.1:7957-24681 GCA_018326445.1 Flaveria brownii
CAATATCCTTGGATATGTGGAGTCTTTGGCCATTACTGTTGGAAGCTCTTGCTGATTGGGCTATTGATTTTTTTCCAAGTATGTCAACTCTGTTTAAAGAAAGACTGTTCCATCCTTGTCTGTAACATAAGGATTTACATACATGTACAATTATAACTTGTATTTATTTCGAGGTTACTTATTATCAACATGTAATTTATTATGGTGTAGATATCCTTGTCCCATTGGACAACTATATATCCAGGGGTACAATGCATTATCTGACATGTAAGGAGCCAGATTACCAACAAAGTTTGTGGAATGTGCTTTCCAGTGTATGCTACTTGTCTTTTTCAACATTTTATATATAGAATTTTTTATTGATTCATTTATGAGGTTTTGGTTTTCTTTGTGGTTTTACTCGTCAAGGGACAAATTGCTTATAGTTTTGTAGGTTTACAATTTAAGCGTAATGGAATTAACACATCTACAACTCTAAATGTTTTATTGATAAAGTGCTGTTCATATAGTGCATTTATAAACTGACATCAACATTTTATAATTGTAAGTTTCTTTTCTTAATTACCTTTTTTTCTCTGTTGTACCGGATAATGAGTGATAAGAATTTTGAGGACAATGACATTGAACCTGCACCTAAGCTTATCGAAGTGGTGTTCCAGAACTGCAAGGGCCAGGTGGATCACTGGGTTGAGCCATATATTAGACTCACAGTTGAGCGCTTGCGTGTTGCAGAGCGACCATACTTGAAATGCCTTCTGGTGCAAGTTGTAAGTAACCAACTCTATAATGTGAATCTTTGAGTATCCTTGGGTTTGTTAAAAGGACGCTATAAATGGACATTTAATTCGTATTTGAGTTTCAAAAAAGTCACTGTTGAGATCATATTTACCTTGGGACGATAACTTAAAAACAGGAAATTTTCTCGCTTCTTGATTTTAGATGTGTGAATTTTATGCAGATTGCTGATGCTCTTTACTATAATGCATCCTTGACACTCAACATACTGCAAAAGCTTGGTGTCGCTACAGAAGTTTTTAATCTTTGGTTCCAGATGTTGCAACAAACTAAGAAAAGTGGTGCACGCGCTAACTTTAAGAGGTAACCAAAATTTTTGTTTTTTTTTTTTTAATTTTTTACTTATCTTGATTTCTTTTGATTTTATCAATAAGCTGTACCTATAAATTTTCGGAAGTTTCTAATCTACTCCAATTGCTATAAAATAATCGACAACCACTGTTCTGCAATATCACAAAGCCGCTAAGAAGAACATGGTTAGTAATTGGATTGAAGTTTCTTAGTTTTTCTTCATATTTCTTCTACTTTATTCTTAACCTGCTGTATTCTTTTTTAAATTGCTTTTCAACATTTGGTATTGCTTTTGAACTTTGAGTAAAGTTTTGAACTAATGGTATTAGCTATATCATATTACTATTGCATAACATATATTTTTTGTTATTTTTCGACCTTTAGGTAAGGTTTTGAATTAATGGTATTAGTTATATCATATTACTATTGCATAATCTATATTTTATGTTATTTTTCTATATGTGCGCTTTTTTTGTCTCAAGCGATCGCTTTTTTTTGCGCCTTGCGCCATGCTTGGGTTTGAACCCAAGACCTCTCTCTAAGAAGCAAAGCCTCTACCAAGTGGCTAGCCCCACATTGGCGACTGATACGAATGTTAAGTATAAGGGGTCAAGGAGTAAACCTCCTATTTTATTTGTGTATTCTAGGAGGGGTGTTAATGTCAATTCAAAAAGTGGCTGAGAGTTTGTTAGGATTTGAAGGTTATATGTAGGAGAGCTTGATAGGGAGAGGGTAGACAATAATTACGTTTTGTTATTCATTCTGTTGGGCTCCAGTCTTGGAGAAGGGGTTTCTCCCTGGTTTATGGTGTGTTCTTAACTTTTTATTAATCAAGATAGCTCTCTTACAATCCAAATTCTCATTCCCATCCTACACTCTGTTCTTGATTCATCATCGTTATCTATTAGCGACTTATTTTCTTATTAAGCTAAGTTTTTGGGTTTTACCCATTTGACGTGATAGAGATAAAACATGGCCAGAATCGACCTATATATATGCACATAGGTTGTTTCTGTATATACTTGGAATGGAGTTAAAGTTGCAGCTAATGATGTGTTACGTTTATTCCAGGGAGCATGATAAGAAAGTATGCTGTTTGGGTTTGACATCTCTTCTTACACTTCCTGCGGATCAGTTGCCAGGGGAGGCGTTGGAGCGTGTTTTTAAGGCAACGCTTGAACTGCTTGTTGCCTACAAGGATCAAGTAGCAGGTATTAATTTTGTATTTCGCTAATGAGAGTGATTTTATCTTTTATAGGTTTATATATCTTATTGTAGTCTTAAACTCTTATGTTTTTATGATCAGAAGCTGCAAAAGAAGAACCGGAAGATGATGATGACATGGATGATGGTTTGGAAACAGAAGATGAAGATGATGATAATGATGATGGGTCTGACAAAGAGATGGGAGTTGATGCAGAGGATGGTGATGAAGCTGATAGCTTGAGACTACAGAGATTAGCTGCACAGGTTTGTCGTTTGTCTACTTAATTAAAGAGGACACTAATCATGCTATAGTAGGAAATCTGATGTATTTGTTGGTGTACCGTGTACCAAACATATATACAGGCCAAGTCATTCCGCCCAGCTGATGATGACGATGATGATTCTGATGATGATTTCAGTGATGATGAGGACTTGCAGTCACCTATTGATGAAGTCGATCCATTTATTTTCTTTATGGATACCGCTAAAGGTAAATTGCATACAATATTCGCATGCTACTCAAATATGTTTTGCTTATGATGTCTCGCAACCATGTATTATCATTTACAAAATTTGCTTTTACCCTTGAAAATTTTAACTGCATGGTTAAAATTTTATTCGGCTAACATTGAATTTTGTGATGTTTTGATTGCATAAGCCTTGCAAGCTTCAGATCAGTTACGGTTCCAGAACCTGTCCCAGACGCTTGACTTCCGTTATCAGGCCCTTGCAAGCGGTGTTGCTCAACATGCCGATCAGAGAAGAATAGAGATTGAGAAAGAGAAGTTAGAGAAGGCATCAGCTGCAGCAGCTGCCTCATGAGATTTTTACACTGGTTCTCAGGTTTTACTTTCTGTGCCCTAAATTTTTTTGGTTGTCTGCATTCAAGAACTTTTGGAGATTTTCGCTTAGCACTGATCGGCGACTACCTTAAGAAGCTTATATTTTTCTTAAACGAGAATCCAACAAAAGTTGCCTGAGTTTTATCAAAAGCGTGGGTTGTAGATATAAAATGTATGGTGAGTTGAATCGAATGGCATATCTATGGGAGATGATGCCTGCTTATTACTCGATCTTTGTAGCTGTAGTGTACACCGGTCAAAGTCCCATTCAGGACAAAGGAAAAAAAACCCCTGAGGCTGGGGTATTTCATTCATACATGGTCTGGGTTCCTGAGTGTTTATCTTTATTTTCTTGGTGGATATTCTTGTTGCTATTTGAGGTGGGAGTTCTTTTTTCACATCTGGTGACTGTAAAATATAATTCTTTCGCGGCTGGTGACTGTAAAATATTAATTTTTTCGTGTCTGGTGACTGTAAAACATTTATTGATTACTTGGATTCATGTTATTGAATGGTCATGAGAAGTCTGTACATTCAAAAGGTTCTATTGGTGTTCTTTTCTTTCAACATTAATAATGTGTATGGTGGCACGGAGTTTGAAGTCTTTGGCGTTGGACGCCTTTGCAATGATGTAATCGAACATATTGAAGGTTTGATATTGTATTGTGCTGTTTTTTACTTCGACTTCTATTTGGAAAATCAAGAAGCGATTGCATTTTCGACATGCAAGTTGTATTTTAATGACAAACTATCGAGCTTGGAACCAATAGAAAACGTAACTTAGAGATCGGTTTATAGTCTTCTCCATTAAAACAGGTTCGAGATTGACTAATCTGAAACAAACCAGTAAAAAGCTGACCAAAGCCAAAGCTCGCAATACTAATCAAATATTGATCCAGGTTGAGTAGCTATAATAAAAAGAAAATGGTTTCTTTTAATAGACACCGTAAAAGGAATTACAAAAATGGTTACAAAATTTAGATTGAAATCTTTCAATTTCTAATGTTAAGTGCCAATTTAATGTAGACTTTATTCTTACAGTAACTATAAAAGAGTTTCTCTTTAGTCATATCAACAATTACTGGAGTAGGTGCTTACGTGGTTTTAATATTTTTAATATCTTTGTAGCTAG
Organism: Flaveria brownii; assembly: GCA_018326445.1. Classification (NCBI taxonomy): domain Eukaryota; kingdom Viridiplantae; phylum Streptophyta; class Magnoliopsida; order Asterales; family Asteraceae; genus Flaveria; species Flaveria brownii. The sequence continues at coordinate 12,224 of BJCN01331920.1, forward strand.
AAAATGATTCATTTTATGCTCCTATCTATTATCCGGATATATCAAGAAAGATGTACGAAGGGGTCTTTGCCTAGGTGGTAGAGTGTGCTGATGCTATAGCTCTCCACCTAGGTTCAAGTTTGGGGATGACGTTTATGTTTTACTTTTTTTTTAGTTAGAGAGAAACACAATCTCTGGAGTCAATGTGGAACTAATCCATTTGGTAGAGGCTTTGCCTTTTGGAGTGGAGGTCATGGGTTCAAACCCAAGTAATGATGTAATATGGAGTAATTTAGGGGTAGAAGGAGGATATGTTTGCCGTTAAAAGAAAAAAAATCAATCCCTGGAATGATTGGAGATGGTGGTGTCGGCTCTCTTTGGGTTTGTGGAGATGCAAGTCAAAGATGAAACAACCAAAGAAGTAGATGAAGTAGATTTTATATTTTATAAAAACTGTAAATACACATAAAAGAGATAATAGTTTTGTATTTGTTTGAAATCAAATAATCAATAGTCTTAACTTTTAAAAACCAGCGCTTCCACTTCAATCTTACATTTCATAGCCCAAATCGATGCTTATCTCGAACCGGTTCTAGCTGTTGATTCGAATTTGGCCGTTTTCTAACGAGGTATTGTATGTATTAAATTGAACACACTCAAAAAAGCAAAAAAAAACTCTCATATACAAACGATATAGCTTCCGAAAGTGGTCAATCCCAATCATTCGTTGGTGCATCCTCAGTCGACATTACCATTGCAAGGACTTTTACCAATGACGAATGTGAACGGTACTCATAGGGCTCGTTGCAAGCATTGCTTTCCTTTTGTGGTCGGGGTGTCTCGCTCGATTTTGAGATAAAATTGACCAATGGAAACTTTTATAGGAAAACAAAATTATTAGAAAATAGAACTATCTTTAAAGCGTAAATTGTATATAGCATGAGAGGAGAAAATGAAAATAAAGAAATAAAAGAAATTAATCCTTCAAATGTTTTGTGATATTTTTATATTTAAAAAAAGAATAACTTTATAGCACGATAACTAAGTTATAAAAATGTTTCATTTAAGTCAACTTAGTTTCCGTGTTTTATTTAAATGGGTTATCAGAATTTAATAATCCTAACTTTCATTCATTGCCGGAATTAATCCTGACTAAAAAAATGTTAAAGACACTCCCAACTTTGAGTTTATTTTCATCCAACGATCCCTTATTAACCGAAAGTTAACACCGTTAGTTTTTAGATGACGTGGACTATTTATATTGCCAACACACTAAGCAGAAAATTAAAATCAACCACCAGATCAATCAATCTGAAACTACACCCTGAAAACTGTCAATCTTCACATCCTAATCTGAACCACTTAACTTGTTGGAGGTAAATTTCAAGTGAAGATGGAGACTAGACATCGAAAAACAGACATGATGGAGGCTGGATAGTGGCGGAGTTGAAAATTAACTCAAAGTTAGCTCCATTTTATTAAAAAAAACTAATAAGGGTTTACTCTCAGTTAGTAAGTAATTGTCAAAAGAAAATAAGCTTAAAGTTAAATTGTCTGTAAACATTTACTGATTACTGAGTTAGAATTAATCCCAACCAATAAATAAAAGTTGAGATTATTAAAATCAATAACCTTATTTAAAAAGTAGGTTTTAACATGTTTTTTTTAGTTAAGAAATATATTATTCTTTTTCTATATGCAAACGTGGATTACATGAATTTAAGGTGTTTTTTTTTATTTTTTTAAATAACTAGTTTTTAAATTCATTAATATAATTACATATACTGTAATTATATATACTAAAAATCTCAATCCTCACATCTTCATTTCTTTCTTGCCTCCAAATAATTCGATGATAACTCAATTTGATGGTTTAATGCAATTTGATGAAAACTTAGTTACTATCCTATGACATTTTATCTAAAATAAAATAAAATGGCAAATTTTAAAGAAGCAAAACTCTACCATTCTCCTTTGACTCGAGGGAAAATCCTTGTAGAGTGGACCTCCAAGTAATGATTGTGAACTTTATCACTCAATAACAATTTCTACATTTTACCAAACAAAGCTGATAAAAGTTAAAAGTATACAACAGAATAAAAGATCCAATCATCTTCTGGACCTAACCTATATGTAAACTTTTAATGGGAATCCAATGAATTTCACATAGTGAAAGGACTATCAGACTATGATACAACATACAAAGTTATTACAACACAATGTTCAAATATTACCATACCGTTTACCGACGATAAGGCTGGTGTGACCTGCTACCCCTTACATCTCTACTTAATGCTGAAAACTGGTTGTCTCCACCTTGTTGAGGGCGTGTGTGGCCTCTGCTGCCAGTCTGTTGATGGTGATGATTGGCGGCGTTATACGCATAGCCACCGCCATTATTGTAAGCACCACCTTGTTGTGGATAGTAATGACTGCTAACAGGTAATTGTTGACTTTGATGGTGCCCGTGTGGTGGAGGATATCCATGTTGATTCTGGTAGTATCCATGCGTCTGAGGATTTGATCTACTGTAATGGGTACTTGAAGCATAGGGCTGACCATAATTTGAGTCATAATTATGTGGAGGATAACCTGATCTAGAGTGCACCATCCTATTTGGGTCCTGATTGTCGTAGGGTCGATTACTCTGATAAGGTGGGTAGTGAGGAGGTGGGCCATGTGGGTGTGGGTCATATGATTGATGATGACCATTTCTATCTGGCTTTACTTGTAAGCTATTGGTGACAAGTCGGTGTGCAGCATCTCCAAGCTGTCGGCTTGGACCAGCTCCACGGGGGTTATGGTTGTGGTTATTGTGCCTGTCGTGCCCATTCCTACATCAAAAAGAAGTTTCCATAAACACGAGAATGGTAAGGGGAAAGTTACTTAAGAGAGAAAATAACAAAAATTAACACTTGATGTAAGAAAATTGATGTTTTGTGAAATGGAGGTTAAAAAAGAGCCAAATAAATCATTTCAGTTTTACCCAATATAATCAGTTTTGTTGCACATGGTATGGAACTGATCGTATAACAACCAGAAACAAAAATTGTTTATCCAAACATTAAACACTGATTGTTGTGACTAGAGGTCACAATAATCTGTTCTAAAATACAAACCTAAACACCCCTGAAAAAAGCTAAGAGGTCAAAAAGTTTAAGCTAATCAAGTAACAAATAGATAACACTAGCCGGTGTACCTTCCATTCTCCCATGGCTTCCTTCCAGTATCCTCATGCCATAAAGTAGGTTCGGGTTGCAAATCACCCACAGTTACAGTCTGCGGCAAAATGAAACAAAATCTAAGATGCAGTCCACATCAAGGGGGAGGGTACGGATCTCTTGGGTCAAGTGGGGTTATAACATCAAATGAATGCCAGAAAAAAAATAATTTCATGCATCTCCTCAAGACTTGGTATACTATCATATTTATCCAACAAAAAACCATAAGAACAACATACGCAAATTTATGAAATTCATACACTTCTCTTAAAACTGGTGTTAGGACATGGGAGTCTAGAGTGCAAAGAGAAAGAGAAGGGTATAACGTTCATGCTATAAATTGTATTAAAGAAATGGGTAAATATGAAATTATAAGTATTTTAAATGGGTATATCTGATATTAATTATTTTGGTTGGGTGTATATATAATGACATAATATGCCCCACCAATTACCTTCTTTGGTAATTTGACCCCTGCAGGTGGTCGAGATATATGCTTATGATATTCTGGAAGCTTGTATATAGCACATCTGAAATAGAAAGCAGTAAAAGGCAAGTTAAGTAACTTCTTAACATAATGACAAGACCTTACAAACATTATATGTCCAATAAATAATATCAAAAGGTTTTTTTCCAAGTTTACATGACTTGGTTGTCCAAAATATCATCCATCCCCATAACAGGTGAGCTGAATACTGGAGGACAGGGATCTCCAGCACAAAGGGATATATAACCATTCATCCCACCACTGCACAGCACACACCCCAAGAATAAATAAGAGAATTCATATCATAGCATGAAATAAACCAAATCCTAGAGATTGTAACACAAACCTTGCCAGTGGGTCGATACGTTCTTGAACTTCAACTCGTTCCCTTGCTGACAATTGTTTGCAACGGTCACTAAGAGAAAATATATATGGAGATAGGGTGTGTGACAATGCCACAAAAAGCATGTCAGACATCGTGCTATTTCTACGAACCTCTTCCTCCTGTAGAAATTAAAGCACCCAATAGTTAACAGAACCATTTTTGTTGCAGAATTATAGAAAATGATCATATATGAAAACAATATTCCTCGTACCGTTAATGTGTGTTCTACTTTTGCCACTTCTGTAAGAAGACGAGTTTCATCAATGAAAGGCAACTTCGCTATTCCCTAGGAGTAAATATCAAACAAACAAAGATTAATATTTACTTGAGATATATAGCAATAGTCAACCATAAGTAAAAAAGAACAGAAGAAAAGAAAACACACCTGCCATGCAAAGCGCTTGCCATTCATGTCAACTTCAAAATCTGAAACACAATATGAAAAGGTATTATACGAGTGTAAAATATTTTTGCACAATAAACGGATTTTTACTTTGTCAAAGCACCGACATTACCTGTTGGGTAAAAATCGATAATAGGTGAATTTGGGTCCGTCATCAATTTTCTGTAATGCTCAGGAAGAGCATGGGAACTACAATAAACTCGGTTAGTAATTTTAAAATTTGGAAGAAGATCAGGAACAAGAATATGACGGGTTCTACCTTGCAGCAGGAAACACACCCATCAGCTGATTAAACGGTTTGAATGGCGAACCTAGTTCAAAACTGATATCTAACTCTCCAAGATCCTTAAGATCAGAAGCAAATGGTGCATAATGATAAGGATAAAACCTGAAAGGAAAATTGAGTAGTGTGAATCAGTTAATAAATTAGCTTCAATAGCCTCAATGTATCGGCAATGCATACCAAAAGATATAAAGTTACTCATTCAGAAAAACAACAAACAAAAGGAAAATGGTCTTCCTGAATGCTTCCTCAATGAAAAATTGGCTATGTTCAAAATTTCATTTAGGTTATGTTCTCTTTCTAGCAAGTAAAGCATGTAAAGTTAAAAAGTATGAAAATAAAATGGGCCAAAAGTCATCCAAAGTGTATTCTAATGCATTAACCCCCAAAAACGGTGTATTGTGAAAAAAAAAAGACTTATTGTAATATTATAGTTTTCTAATTATTTGTAAAACTCAATTAAATGGAAATGGTCAACCCGGCTCATTTTATGTTACCCAACCCTGCCTATTATCCACCTCTAAATCCCAACATATACCACAAAAATACCATGATATTCACTCTTCTTTAAAAACAAAGTGAAAACACTTCAACAGGATTCAAAATTCCTTTAGATTACAACAAGTGGTAGCAACAACTGCTTTTAAAAAAATAGCGGCTTAACATAAGAAACAAAGTTACCACTGCCAAGAACAGACACCTTCATAGTAATAGTGCATCACCCAACACAAGCCTTCAGTATATCTAAGAACCTGAGAATGGTTGTTCATGTGTATATATTTTTAGATTTCTTCTTCAGAACAATTCACAAGAAAACTTTCAAGCAGACAAACTGAAAGATAAGTGTCTAGTCTCAATAAATAAAGGACACTTATGTTTTTACATCACATTATTAACCTCCTATAACAAAAGAGAAGTGGAGGCCAAAAAGTCCATTAGCTGTTCAGAGTAATATTAATATAACTGTTACAAGTTCAGAAGTTTTCTCATTTTCAATTTTCTTATCTTCCTTCACTTAGTTTATTTTCTTTACTTGAAGAGAAGTGGAGGCTAAAAAAATTTGAAATCTTACAACATCTCTCCGTATTTCATCAAGCTCTTCAGGTGAATTTGCAGAGAACTTCTCCTCATAGTACCTCTCCTTCCACCCAGGCACTCCCAGTTTTATCTGCCAATAATGCATCAAGAAATTGTGAAACATAGAAACACGAACACTACAAAATAAGTCTACAAATTCAGTATTCAGAGTTGAAAGCATGCATATCTTGATATTTGATCACGAATAAATACTTTGAAGAAAGAAATGAGGTATTTATAATTAATGTTACTGAATGTGCATTCAGTTTAAGCTAGACTTAGAATCCATATGCATCTCTAAGCTCTAACCTTATCCTCATCTGGCTGATCAGAATTAAACGCATCAGATTTTTCACGAAGTATCTCTTTCAGTTTCGTTTTCAGTTCTTCTTTGTTGTCAAGTACCTGAAAACAAGTAACACTTAAATAACAAAAAAGAAATTTATTTGACCACAAAAAAAACAACACATGTATAGGTCTCTGGTGCCAAATCAGGTTTAGGTTTTCAGGAAACCAACTTTTCATGTAAGAGGTTAAGCGCCTATTTGAGAAGAGAAATACTAAAAAAATCAAATAACATGATTCAGTAATTTGTAAAAAGGAGAAGAGACTAACTGAACTCGTATTTTAGTGTTTTATTTCCCACCAGGCACCAGCTCACAAAAAGGTTGGTTCGTGACTATTAGCCCTACTTAGAGATAGCAAAATGTGCAGACCAAGCAGGTCAGGCAACATATCAAAATGGGTTCAGGAAAGAAAGAATACTTTTCGGTACAAGTCAAAATGGGATGAAACGAAACAAAGATAGTCACGTCATATTGGGGTGACACATATAAACTTCTCTCCAGCTTAAGTTTAAAAACTCTATAGAACTAGTGTATTCATACAATAATAAAAATATACTATTCACATATTAATCAATTTTCTTAATAAAACAATTGAAAGTTGTAAGCATCTGAAAAAAATTAAGGAGGTTTTTGACCAATTTGACCCATTTTCTTTTTTGGCTAATTCAAACATTTTACCTGTATGATCTGTTGTCAATAAAAATCTAACCCGAATTAAGCTGCTTTCACATGTATGAGTTAGAATTTACAACCTCCAGACCTACTTAAAATTATATCAGTCGTTTACAAAAGAGAAACATACATCATCTCTTTCTAGATTGCTCTCAGCTTCAACAATAGCAGCACCAACAGTGGACCCAGATGACATGCGTGCAAGTTTATTTGGACGAGGATGGCCCAAGGCACCCTTAGATTGGTATGGTGAGGGTGAGGGTCCAGAAGCAAGACGTGATCCATGAAACCGCCCAACTGCAACTAATGATTCAGGTTCTATTTGTGGTCCAGCATCATCTCCTCTTATTGATTGAGATTTGGCTTGAGCTTTGTCACGTTTTATCCTTTCAGCTTGTCTCTGAACAATAAAACATTATATGGCTTCACTTTTTCCAATTACATGATATATGTATGTGTGTAAAATAAATTTAACCTGATGCAAGCGAGCTCTTTTCTGAAAAATTTTATCTTCATACGAACCCACAGCCTGAATAAACTGCTCCACTTTGCTAAGGTCTGGCTGGGAGTGAACAAGAAAAAAAAAGCAACACACAAAGTTGAGTAACAAAAGGCTTCAATGACCAAGTAGAAATCTCAAAGCAAAAGATCATATAAGTATATAAAAAACAGTCACCTTGCTTCCATCAGTCAGATACCCATTCAAGACCCTAAACTCCTTTTTATATACAGCCAGAAGTAAATTTATAGCACCCTGAAAAACAGAAAATTAGAAAGAAGTTGAAAGATTTATTTAAGCAGATAAACAATGAACACCCCTGAATGGAATCTTCTATACTAGTCACTTGCAAGAGAGTTGGAAATGTACCTCACGAATTTCTAAAGTGGGCATATGTGGTAGAAAATCGTTCCCAACAAAAAAACACATGAAGATAAAATCATCCACTATTCGCTCAAAATCGATCTTGAAAGGAGGATTAGGTATTCTCATTTCATATTCCAGGTACTCCCTAAGAGTCCAAATGTTGAGGAACTGTAAAAAGCATGCACATGTTAAAAAAACAATATGAAAACATCAACACCTATAAATAAACAGCTTCTTAAGATAAGAAAACAATTAATTTCAAAATTTTGGTTAAAGAGTTGCCTGGTACGGCTTCTTAGACACAGCATCAGTGTTTCCTTTTTCATCGAATTCACCTGCCTTCCTTTTTGCCTTTCCTTCACAAGCTGCAGCTAAATGACCTATTTGACCACAAATAAAACATTTGTCTTGTTGTCCAGGAGTATATACAACCTGAGACATTAAAAATGATAGCACATAAATCATATGTTCATTGCACATTACTAGTGAACTACTATGACACTTTTTTGGATAAGCTACTCTCATCACCACTGTGCTATTTGCAATAACCATTAAGCTACTTTTTCTTCAGGAAGCCAAAATACTACAGAACCCTTCCCTTGTTTTGGTTTTAGTGTTTTACTAAGGTTTGTGAGGATATACCTCTCTAAGTATTGAAAAATGAACTTCATGGGTAGCCAAAGCCAACATAATCAAATCAGCATCCTGTAGTTTGAAACAATTATAAATACAAAGCAGCCAACAAATATAGCAAATTAGGGGGCATAATTATATTCAAACGTAAAAAACAGAATTGAGTCAGGGGTAAACAATACCAAACCGTATAAGCAATGGCGGGTGTTTGGATCAAAACCAGGAAGATTCCTTTGAAGACGAATGTAGGACATTATCTTATGTTCCCCTTCACCAGGAACATTAGCATCAGAAAGGATAACCTTCAAAAAAAAATAATAAACAACCATGACATGTTAAAGCAGTTTTCTTGTTCAAATAAATATATATTCCTTGACTAATCCACATAATAACCTTAAAGATCTACAATGATGATGCAACTTATGGGATACTGTATAAACACTTCTTTGACAAACGGTAAACCATGGTCGGAACTTGGGACTCTGAGTAAACGTAACATTTTCAACTATTTACTTATAAATGGGTAAATTAATGAGTTTGGGTCGCGTTTTATCTATAATGAAACAAACAGGTAAAAGAAAGTATAAACTTAACTTAAAACAAAACAGGCAGAACAGATCAAACATATTGAAACTCACCCAAGTGTATTTCAACCCATAAAGCCTCCTGAATCATTTTATTCAATATATAATTATTACTGAAAGTCAATGATAACATGACTTTTGTCATCATATATACCCGCAAGTATTTATTAAAAAAAATTAAATTTTTAACAAAAAGGTGTTCTAGGTAAACCGAATCATTGTTTGCTCAAGAAGGTTACTCAACCCCCTGCCCTGTCCATTTTATTGACTCTACTCAAAAGGGTCTTCCAACTCTTCATAAAATCTTTACTACCAAAAGTTACCTTTATGGGTTTCCATCCAGGATCATTGTTTAGCCTTTGGTGAACATAATACTGCAAAGCAATAGACAAAACTGCCATAAATTCGGTCCCAGGGGTGATGACATTAGAGTCAAAAGTTTGTGATTCTTGTTTGGGAGGAAGCTTTCTGCCTTCTCTCTCAAATTCCTCCCTTAGCCTCTCCTCCTCGGCTGCCTACGAAGACAAAGTCATATATGTTAATCAAAACAAAATCTGAAAGAAAAAAAAAACTGAATGAGTATAATGCAAGATACATACTGCATCTGCTGCATCTTTGGCTGCTCTAAACCGTCTAGAGCGCTGCTGATTCATTTTTGCCCTTGGGGCAACACCATCTACACCAAAATTTCAAATACTTTACAAGTTGCAAAGTGTGTACAATTAACCAGTTCACGATAGTATTGTCACAGTATTTCAGGGTCAGTACCCACCAATAGCCATATAAAGCAGTTTCCGTGGCCGCACCATCACAAAAAGCCGATCTATGTAGTCAAACATGCATTGAAACACCTCATTAAAAGAGGTTGGGGAAGGCTGCATCCATAAAAACAGTCAAATTGATTGGTAATCATCATTAAGACTACAGACATAACATCAAACAGTATGATGCCATAAGGCTTAATCCAGAGGCAACAATGCAGAAAAATAAGTAGCAGATAGAGTATAATGCGGGTATAGACCAGACTCCAGAGAATGAATAGCAATGTAGAGTTCCATTCCACAAGTCAACAAATTTTAATGTGCTGTACTACACTACTACTCTTAAAAGTCCTGAATATTAGCACCATCCTAGATGAACCAGAGCTTATAATCCATCCATCCCTTTATTCAGTCCAAATAAAGTGTTCTGAAATATCAGTATTGATTCGAAACTCCCACCTAGTGGTTGGTTTCTGTTTTTAAGAAAAACTGTCAATGAATATACATTATCTGCATTGTTCGTTAACCTTATTAATGACATTTTTTAAAAATAGATAAAATTACAGCGTGAGATTTACATAAAGCAATGAAATTTAGGGACTAAGTTCTCAATGAAGAGGTGGGGTGTGTTGTCATATGACAATCATCAAAATAAACTAAACCCAAACTCCATAACGTTGATGGGTGAATCATTATGAAGTCTTTCCATTCTTCTTTCCTGATGATGTCAAATTAATGACTTGGCTTGTGCTGTTCATGCTTATGTGTGTTCTATCCACCTTAATTTATCACGTTAGACATACCTCCTAGAGAAATATATAACACTCACAGACATATCAACTAACAGTTGGTATTTTATCTAAACTACTTATCAAGCTACAACGTCTTTTATACCCTTTAATACACTAGCACCCTCGTGACTAGGCAAGTAAAACAATTTGGCTGTAACATAAGTCACGACTGCATACGCATATCAAAACTTGTGAAGCTGTTTGCAAAAACGACCAATTTGTCCAAAACACATACTCATGTCAAATTGTAGCAATGTAACCACATAAACAAACAATTCGCAAATGATACATACATGCACGTAGAGAGAGATATACATATATAGATATGAATAGAGAGAGATAAGGGGGTTTTGTACCCTGTCTTCGGGGTGAAAACAGGGATGAATGATTCCGTTCATGTCGAGATAGAGATTGTCGTACTCAATGAGATTAGGGTTAGGTTTAGATGTGTCAACGGGAATTTTGATGCCATCGATTTCAACGGGTTCTTCCTCTATGACATCTACGACGACCATCGGGTATTTCTCAGCTAGCCACCGGTAAAACGCCGGTACACCCATCGCCGCCGATCGGAAACCGTCGGACCGCCGCTAGGCTTTTGCGTGTTGGTTTGTTTGCTTGAGAGGCAAACAATGGGAGGATTGTGAATTTAGTTAACCTTACAAATATCTTAAAATAGTTACTACTTTTATATTAGCATTACGTGTGATTGTTAACATTATCAATTTAACAAAATCTGTCGTCTCCTTATTTTTTTTAATGGCTTCTAATAAATTGTTAAATATATGTTTTTATAATAAGATTTAAACTTTCGGTATTTAAGATAGTAAAGAAAAAAATACATGGAGCATATCTATATCTATCGATCAATACTAATAAAAGAAGATTTTTATATGCTGTTTGTTATAATTCTAGAGCTATTAAGTTTTATTTTCTTGTTTTTCTCTTTTAATAAATATTACATTAACTACAAATGATATTATTTAATTCTTCTCATATTACAAATATAAATTTTTTAAATAAAAGATCTTTCTACAAATGCAATTCGTAAAGAAATATTTTTTTTTATAAAATAAGAAATTTTTTCAAAAAAATATATCAAACTTTTAAAAAACACAATATATTTTAAAACCTGTGGCTTTTAAAGATAAAATTCTTATGAAATAAAAGTAATTAAATTTTAACGTTATAATAAATAAATTATTAAAAATGGCACTTTTTTATAAACGGTTTGTTTTGAAACAATTTGTTTAAAAAATCATTTTTTAAAACAAAAAAACAATTAAAAAATGTTTAAAAAACGATATCATTCTTTTATCACTCGTACGTAATGTCAAGAAAATCTTATATTAAAAGCTCGTTTTATAATTCATTAATTTTTATTAATAACTATTTAATATTTTATTTATTCAACCCATGTAATACACGGGGTACTAACCTAGTTAATATATAAAGCAAAATCTTGTAACACAAGAATAATTTTATAAAAAAATCAAGATATCTAACTTTTTAAACATTAAGTACAAATGTGCTATTCAATCCTAAATTACCTTTATATAATAAATGTATTCTAATTAATACATATTAGACTATTTAATTTACTATATTTAATATTTTTTTATTTTTAATACTTTAAATCAATATTTATATATACATTTATCTTTAATAAGTCGAGGGATTATTTAAAGGTAATATGAAGCTCAGACATACTATTTCGAAAAGGTTACCTATTTCAAGACGATATAACTTGGATTGAATTCCATAGTTTCAAATATGAAGATAATATAACTTCCGAACTAGTGCATATGAATTTGTCACACCCTCAAAATCCACGTGCGTAGTTCTACCGCGAGGCGTGTGAACAAACCAGGATCACAGTCAATAGTTACTCGGAACGACTCTAAATGTGACATTTATCATTACAAACCAAAGTACAAATATTACAATACAGGCGGAAGCGTTGAAACAGA
>BJCN01331930.1:5852-18229 GCA_018326445.1 Flaveria brownii
TGGAATCGGAGGATTTTAGGCGCCATTGTTGTTCATCAGATATCAGTTGTGAGTTTGTGATGAACACTTGTATTAAAAGTCAAAAAATGAAGAAGAAAGCGGGTAGGTAGGATTCTTTTACTAATCTCTTACTAATAAATAAAAATAAATCTGACACTTGTCACCATTATATAACGTCTAATAATTGGTTTTCCCGCTTCTCTCTCCTCTTAATTATTAATGTTATAATAGTTATATATTAATTAATAACTATCCATAATTAAAATTTTAAATATAAACAAACAAACAAACATGTAACTTTAAATTTCATAATTAAAATTTCAAATATGTTAACTTCAAATTTTTGAATATCAAATACATGGGTTTATTCAATCCATATAATACATAATATTTAAAACATAACTTTTTATATTATAAACCATGGAACAGTAAATTTATTTGACCCGTGTATCACACGTGATTGTAACCTAGTTATTTTATATATCGACACGAATTGTTGTAATTATTGTACTCAAGCGTTTAACTTTATAAAATATTATCCACAGTAAAAGGTTTATTCAGGGCTTAATTAATGACTCTTATCTATGTAGTAAAATAATTAATACTATTAGTGACTTTATAAAAAATTAACTTTATAAAATAATCGAGTAAAACATATGACACTTAAATAATTTTATATATGTCACACATGACGCACAAATGCATTTCTCACGATTTATAAAATCGATTATGTATTATTACGTGTCATGGATACTACTGATTCATATCTTATTTCCATTATCATTAAGATAACCAACTTTTATAAGTCATATCTTACTTTCCCCACTAATGTCATGTTACCAATACAAAAAACTATTAACTGTATAAAATAACCCCCACTACTGAAAATTTTTCCAAAAGTAAAAGTTAATTCACAAAGTACATTTTCGATATAGAAACATATCGCAAAACTATCTTTGAAAATAGAATGTTGATGGTTCCATAGTAAAAAAAACCCAAATTATTGATTATTTGAAATAAAAATAAAAATAAAAATAAAAATGAGAAACATAAACCAAAGAAATAGATCAATCCTCTTCAGAACAATGAACTTTAAAAGGTGTCTTCTTTATTTTATTTTAAATTTTTGTTCTTGAATGTGACATAGTGGTCACGTATTCACAAAATTAATGCTATCTTTGTAGTGGATCCAAAATTGATGGGCATTGTTAAAGTGCTCATAGCAGCATCTTGAGTTTTATGAATATGCATCCACTCGTTCTTAGATGGTGGAAGTTGATTGATCGGGCATAACGTACGAAGGTTGGTTTTAAATGACGCTAACAAACAATAAGAATATACATGTGTTTTTAGTTTTGTTCACGTCAAGCAATCTTCTTTTGACAAATAGTGTAAAGAAAACTCATATGTTTTAATATGCATAACTTTCAGTGTATTTTTTAACGAGACATAACATATTTCTAGACTATATTGAAACTTGTCGACAAAGAAAAAGAGTTTTTCCCCTTAGTTTAGGTGAGCATAATGTTTTGATGGAAAAGGACATTAGTTTAAGGTAACCAAAACAAATTAAGTTAAACAAATTATCAAACATGTAACAATTTGTGCACGTATCTAAAACATGTTCCATCAAATCTAACTAGTAAAACAAAGAACATAATAGATCATAATCAAGTCTCGCACTCTCATAAAAAACAACCAATGATCTATTGGCGTAGTGGTTCAAGAGGAAGGTGAGAGGTTTTGACTCTTTTGAAGCTACAGAGTTCAAACCTTGTCATTAACGTATTGTTACTAACTTGGTATTACTAACTTTTAACCATTAATGATGTCATAAATCATAATCAATAAGCTTGTAAAAATAAGACCCAAGAGAAATCAAATTATTCTCTCCCGTGTGATGAACTCAAACCTCAAATAGTTTCTACTGAGCTATAGTAGATATAAAGAAAAAAATCTTTCTAAAGATTCAGAAATCATAGATTTTTTAGGTTATAAAAAAAATCTTACTAAAGATCCACAAATCATAGATTTTTAGGTTATAAAAAATCGTACTAAAGATCCACAGACCATGTATGGGTACACTTTAATAGAAAAAACTAGTTATTTCATGAAATTTTAATATCATAACTCTCATGATTTAATGTACTCAAGAATGAATCCTGCAAAGCTTTGTAGAGCCTACAATATCAGTGATTTAATAGCCTAAAAGATTTCTCCCCATAGGTTGAATAGAAGAAAACTATTAATACAAACAAATTTTAATTGGTTGATTTAAACATAATCGAAGAACAAATGATATGATTATGCATTTTCACCAAATCAAAATCAATTTATTCTTTAAATAATCTAGAGTGTCAAGTGCCAATTTCTTACACCATTAAGCGTACTAGTTCAGTTCAAGGTAGTTTTTATTTATGACTCAAACCTTGTATCAGTGAATAAAAAATGACCATTCTGCATCATCTAAAAACATACTCAAATTAACTAAATCATACAAATTGTAACATCATTAATCATGAAATCAACACATATATGTAAGAATTTAGATGAGTGACATATGTTATTTTTGACTTTATGAGCACTTTTATATAATTCGTTGTTTGCTTACATTAGTAAGGTTCATAGTGTCAATGAACATTCATACTCCATTGTGTTCGATGGTGTTTCTTGACATCAAATATAAGATTCTAACTCATACACATAACACTATCAGTACCACTCAAGGAATCCAAGTTTAGTATACCTTCAGGGAACACATACCGAGCATATATTTTAAACAACTACATTATGTCATACTTTTAACATATAATATCCTTAAACATATATAATAAATATCATCTTAACGATAATAAAGTACTATTGTTAAAAATATAATTCAATATGTCTTTGGTTGTATTTTTTTTACTTGCTTCTTCTTGGTTTGTTCACAATTTTAGGTTGTTTGTTCGTGGGATATAGAATAGTTGGGCTAAAGAGTCGTTGTGGATCGTGGGCTGTAGAGGAGCAGGGATAAAGTGTTGTTAGGCTTGATATAAGAAGTTCTCTGCCCAGACAAGGACTCATTTACTCTCTGAGAAACACACGGGTTGTGGGTTAATAGATAGTCCGCCCTATCTACAACGGGTTATTTAAAATATTAGGAGAGAGTCTCAGATCTTATAATCGACACATTCATTCACTCTGATTCTCTTTCTGGATAACCCTTATTCTAGACTTTTCTTGTTCTAGGGTTCATCACATTGGTGAACTTCTTGTTTTCTAATTTTGTTCTATTGATTCTTAAGTCTAGGTCATCTTGTTGGTGATCTAGTTCTTGTTAGTTTTTTGCCGTTACATTTGTTGTCCAGAAATTCTTGTTTCACAATTGTTTTTGGTTTCATAATTAGATTTGATTTACATTTTGTGACATGGTATCAGAGCCGCTAAGGCTCTGCTAACTGTGGATCTAGTTATCATCTTCTTTCGCTGACGGTTAGTTATCATCATCGACCTTGACTGAGTTGGAATTTCTGATTCAGAAACCCTAGGGTTCATACCGCCTGTGAAGAAAGTATATCTGCAAATAAGAGTAAGTCTCCTATTGGATGTTATGAAACTCCGGTGATTAGTTTAGGGTAGGGGAATGCGAACTAGTTTCTTGGCACAAATGATATCAGCATTGTTGTTGGATAGCCAATCCATTCCAACAACCACATCAAAGCTACCAAGCGTCACAAGGATTTGATTAATATTAAACAAATGGTCATCAATGGTGTGAGCATGGATTAGTTTTCCATTAGCTAACTTAATAGTGTAAGTAGTATCTAACTTAGTAGGTTTCAAATTAAGCATGGATTGAAAGTCAACGAAGACAAAACTTCTATATGCACTAGTTTCGAGCAAAACAGAAGCAAAGTGATTGTTTAGAAGGAATGTAGAAGGAACATATATGTGATGACAGTAAGATCCTAATGGGCATCAGATGGTCCTAAAGCAAAGGCTTGACCACGGGCAGCTGTAGCGCTGTTGTTGTTAATCTATTTCATCTTAGGGAAATGGTTTCAAAAATGATCAAGCCCATCACATGCAGGATTGGTGTTTGTCTCTCAACATAATATTTTCCACACAAACTCACTAAGCCTCACTCGTTTGATGATGCAGAATCTCCAACTAAGTTGATGATAATATACTAAGTTAATGAAGACAATAAATGGTTTTTCAAGATACTTGTATATATTACTTTTCAACTCAGTGTTACAAGACTCTTACCAGAGCATATCAAAATGAGTTACATTGAAAAACTATATGTACTACTATCTATACTTAGAAAACCAGCTAGAACTTACATCTAAACAAATATTATATTGCTAGAAGTAAGGTAGCTTAGATAAAATACTTTCCTAGATTAGGTAGTCATGACATGTCCATGACTTACCTTTTGTCACCAACTAAAGTTGGTAACTGTACTAACTGATAAAAAGTGAACAATGGAATAATGTTTGGTCAACCACATGGGCGTGGGAAAACGCCATGCAGCATATCAGAGTTGATAGCATGTGTCAGTCAGACCATACTTATGTCCACTGGTCCATAGTTAGTTTTTCCGAAGGTTAAATGGCTTTGAAAGAATAAGTTATTCCGGAACCATTTATACTCCGGAAAAGATAACTTCTTCCGAGACTTCTGCGAATCTTCATGACTTTGTCATTCGGAAGGCTTTGTCTTGAATCTTTTAAGTGTTTTACTTCGAAAGGAATTCTACTTAGTCTCGAAAGACTGAGTTCTTTCTTTGGAAGTTCTTCATCCTTTAAGCTTTAGAAGATCTTCAACATTGCTACGGAAGTGCATCTTCGTCTTCGGAAGACTTTATTCAGTTGCACTCAATATCTTCTAAGTGTAGTTTTCGTTGAACCAGCCTTATCTGATCCAACAACTCCCTCTAGGCTAATGCTACTAAACTTCACTCCCTTCTTCTTCTCTAAACTTTTAACACCAAGAAAATGAGGTATTTATCAGTTCCCTTATTGTTTCCTGAAGTGGTGTTGAGAAGTTTGTACAAGTCATTTGTAGAGAGAGATCCAATCTATTGCTATGGAAGACATATACCCATTGTTGTGGATCTCTGAAGAGAGTTAGTTGATGGGAAGTCTAGTCATGTTCCTATCTAACTATGGAATCTGAAGTAGGGCCTTCAACCGTTTAAAGGAATGAACTTCCTTTAGTAGTGGCACCCTTTTCTTCTTTCTTTCTCATCTTTAACTTCTCTTCAATTCTTGCTTTCTTGGTTATCTCGACAAGATAAAGGCTGCTTAGGTGATTTCTGTTGTGAGCAGTTACTTGGGAGTTTGAGGGATTGGAGAATGGCTTCTCTTCTAAATAAAAAATGTTAAATCCGCTTGAGTGTAGCAGAGATGGTGTGTCAAGTCTGTTGATTTTACCATTCTCTTTTTCCACAACAAATTTGTGAGAAGGTTCATCAAACCTCCACTTGAAAATCTTCTTCCTAGGAGTGAAGGCCATGTTTGGCAGTTTGTCCCCTTTCCTTGTGTCCAGTAAAGTCACCAGTCTTCTTCTCAGTTTCTTCTCTTCTTCCTTGAGGGAGTCAGAGTTTGTAGCTAAGAGTTAAAAAGCTTGATCTAGTGTTCCTCGGGGCAAATCTAGGAATTCATCTCTTACGAGGGAACAACAAGAGCCATCAATGTATCTCAGTCTTATGGACTCTTCTTCATAAAGATGTCATTCAGGGTTATGTAGTTAATGAGTTTCCTTTTGATCTTATTGAAT
Organism: Flaveria brownii; assembly: GCA_018326445.1. Lineage (NCBI taxonomy): Eukaryota > Viridiplantae > Streptophyta > Magnoliopsida > Asterales > Asteraceae > Flaveria > Flaveria brownii. The sequence goes on from BJCN01331930.1 coordinate 11,619, forward strand.
TCCTCTAAGGTTAGAGGCTTATATGGTTCAGAGGATGGGTTAGGTAATGATATGGTTTTGGATTGTGTATTGGGCTTTAGGATGAGTAGTGGTGGTGCTTTATTGAGAGGTAATGGATGAGGGTGGTGTTAAGGCTGATGGTATAGGTTTACAAGTGTAAGGTTTAGTGGTGGGTTCAGTTTTAACAGGGAAGGGAATAGGTGTAGGCTCAAGTTTTGTTGGTTGTAGTTTGGGTGTTGGTTTGGGTACCATCCTCTGCACACCTTGAGTTTGATATACGTCCTTCCTTCTTCCTAAGTGAATGTCAGCTTTGATATCATTGACATGTCGCTGTAGGGTCTTCTCAGACATAGACATACTTGCCTGCCTATGAAGTCGTGGGCCCTGAGATAAGCCTTCATCCAGGCTTGTCTCCTACCTTCTTGGAAGCCATAAGTTGGGCCTATTCCTTCATCTTCTTCTTCTTATTCAACTTCTCTTTGGCAGCTTTCTTCCTCTTCTGGTTGATCTGATCTTGTTCTTTGTTAAAAAGGAACAAGATCATCTCATTTTCATGAGGAGTCAGCTCCTCCTGAAAATAACCTCTTAAGCATAGGAAGGCTATCCTCTACAACCTCTGTCTTTGTTTTAGCTTCTTCTTTATTTCTCCTCTTCTCTTCCTCTTCGACCAACATTGTTGCTTCCTCTTTCTCCTTTTGCAGCAGGGTTACCTTCTCCAGTTTTATAAGCTTATCAAGTGGGAGTAGGAGCATTTCTTCATTATCCACTCCTAGATTGATGAGCCTGTCTATTAACTCCACTCTTCTTTTGTTGTTGATAGACTCTTGAGCAGCTGATGTTGCCTTGCTGCTTGAAGCCAGTAATTTCCCAGTGTTGAGTCTACCTTTCCTTTTTCGTTTTTCCAACTTTTCTTATTCAAGAATCTCTTCAGCATTTGATGTGCTTCAAATTACTCATATAAAACACATCAATTGCACATCATTTATCTTATAAACTCTTACTTAAAATGATGATTTGATACTTAAATCACTCATATTATGTTTTCAGGCTTGGAAAAGACCAAGATGAATAGAATGACATTAAACAAAGAGAAACTTGAAGAAAACAAGCTCTGAAATTCAAACTTGGGGTTGTGCCTTACTAACCATGCCCCCATGACCAGTCTAAAACATGCCCCCATGCTTAGATTAACACACCCCCGTGATTGGACATTCGACAGGACAAAAAGTACTGCTCCCAAAAAGTAGTCACGAGGGTGTGACTACCCCAAACACGGGGCCGTGCCTCTTGAGGCACAGGGGCGTTCCCCGACAATTTCTGAACGTACGAGCTGACCAACTTACGTAAGCATTGTACTAACACGGGGCCGTGCCTTTTAGGCACGGGGCCATGCTTAAACACTTTTGAAAGCCTACAAATAGGACTTCATTTGCAACTTTGAGAGCAGCTTTTGGGAGGTGAAGTGCTAGTGTTCCCTCTTAGAAACCTAGCCTTTGGATGTCCTTAGAAGGTTTTGGAGGTCCATTCAACACTTATAAGAAGCTCGGGATCATTTAATATATTCCATACTGAATCACTAGTTTGATTGTTCTAATTTATCAATGATTTCATTACTATCTTCTATCTTTGTTGTTATATTCAAGCTCACTATGAGCTAACCTTCATTTGTCTTCCTAATTTAGTGAAACATTATGTAATTTGTGATGAACTAATGGTGTGATTTATATTATGTTAATGTTATGGTGGTCTTGGAAAAACGTTTTATGGGTAGCATCTACATTTGAACAGAAAGTTATAAACTTATGATTTGTAATTGTGTGTGTCATACACGGTTGAAAAATGTATGATCAACTTTTATTCGTGAAACCGGTCTTCATAATAAATCCATGGCTAATTAAGTAGAAATGGTTATTAAAAATCATATCACTTTAATTTTCTGATCATTTACAGGTTCCCTTTCATTGGTCTGAGAAATCTACAGTAATTGTTATGGTTTTTTAAAATTAATGGTATGTTAGGAAGAAACCTGATCAACTCTCTTTTTAACATTAAGTTATGTTTTCAGAAACCATATGCCGAAAGGTCACAAAAAATTTACCTACATTACTAGGGCTTTGACATAAGCAATAAATCTTAACATAATGCGGTCATAGTCACTACGGACCGGATAGATGAGAAATCATGTCAACTCATATTTATAAACATTAACATAATTACTTTAATCAATATCTTTAACCACACCACAAATTCATCACAAATACATAAGTGTAATCTAAATTAGGGTAGCAACCTTACTTCACTGAAACAATCACCAAAAGTCTCAATCTATCTTTATCTATCTTTATTGTTATTTTGTTTAACTTATAATTTACTAAATCAAAATTGATAGTAAATTATGAGGGTTGTTTAGTAGGCTTAGTGTGTCCACGGATTGATACTCGGTTCTTACCAACACTATATTACCTCACGACAGTTACACTTGTATTTTATGTGTATAGTTTAGTATTAGTAATAACCAATAAAAACTGAAGCTGTGCGAAAAAACCTTTATCAAAATAAATATACCTTTCACTCATATCAAGTTTTTGGCACCATTGCTAGGGACACATGATAGTTTGAAAGACAATCCAGATTTTTTATTATTTTGTTTTACTTCAAAAAAAATTAAAATTATATAAAAAAGAAGATGTCGATGCAAATAATGCTATCAAAGTTAAAAACAATGAGGGAGTAAGCTTCAAAGTGAGTGGTCATCGGTTAATGGCCAAATCGATATACCAAGTAAGATTTTCTCAGAGGTGATAAATCTCCATCTCATTAAAAACTAAGTATGGGGAAGGGTCTAGCCAAGGACCCGTAACCAAAACATGGCTCTATGTTACTTTCTGTTTGTTTTTTTATGTTGTTATGTGTGCTTAGGACTTTAATTTTATGTTTTAAATAATTTGATGTTTTAGATTAGTCCCGATGTTTTTTAGCTCATTCAAGGCGGCTGTAGGAAACGATCACACGCATTTGGCTCATCATTTTAGGGGAGTTTTCGTTTGTCTTTCTCTACTTAACATTTATTGTGAATCACATTGAGGACAATATGAAGTTTAAGTATGGGGAAGGGTATACATGCTTGATACTTTTGCTTATAAATAGGTCCAAATTATAATTAAATATTTTGTAAAAAGTCACTCTAGTTTTAATGTTTGTGGCAATAACACAGGAAACATGAAACAATTTTTGATAAAATAAAATATAAATATATGTTTTCGAGAAATAAATAAGCAAATAAAACCCAAATAATATTAAATATGTTTTTTGTGATATCCTAAAAAGCAAAATGAGTTGGTGAAAATATTCACACATGTAGAATTAAATACTTATACCCAATTTCATCCGTTATGTGAGCTTATTTTTTAGTCTTAAACAAGCTTTGCACTTATGTATTATTGCTTTTATTATGTATATATTGAGGATGCCTTATGTTACGTGTAAATTAGAACTTGTTTTGGGTATGCATTTCAAAACCTTATAATTATTTCTTGCATAAAAAGGATTTAGACAATTAGGAAAACCTAACATTCGAGCCTTTACCATTTTCAAATATTCTTACCCAAATGTTATCCCTAGTTAGCCCCGTCGAGCTTAAAAAGTTTTATTTTCCATCATCCAAACCACTAAGCCACTAAACCTAAAAAACCTTTAACGAAACCCTTTTTCGTTAAAGACATGTTTTGGCTTATTCAGGAAAAAAGAAAAAGAAAAGAAGGAAGAAGAAAACTAGCTCTGTCATTTTATGGTATTTCAATATATCTGATCAATAAAGGAAAAAATAATATGAAAAATATCCAACTTTGAAGAATTGGTTTCACGAAGGAAAATGCAGCAAAAATCAAACCGAATCCAAGAATTCGACATCCAAATCCGTTGGGTGCTTTTAGGCTTCAAGCCAAACAACCCTTAAAAAAAGGATAGCTACATATATCTTCGGGTTAAGGAGGAGGTGCAGTTTTTGAAAATGCAATACGGTCTTGATAATCTTACCATAAACGAGTCATCAAGTTTGCATCTCCCTTGCAGCTTGAGTATTGTATGGGAAAACTTTTTTTATTACTTTCCTATTAGTTATTATCAACCAAATAAGCCAAGATCATCGTCTTTGGAATTTAGACACTTTTTTTCCAAATAATCCACACCCTAAACCTGAGCTTAGTTACAACCCATCAAAGATCTAATGATTATGCAAGTAAATATCTAACATAGGTGGAGATTTGATCCCTTACCAAGCATATGATTTCACACATATTCATACTAGGCAATTAAGCTATTAGTCATACTTCATCTTATGTATGATTCCATATATATAGCCGAGTGTGTGTGCATCTTGTGAGAAGTGTGAATTTTTACATGTTAAAAATCTTTACAAACCATTCTATTGCTGGAAAGGATATCATTCCACATGTGCTTAACTACTTATATTTGGGTAAACCAAGTTTGCTTGCATAGTTTTCAAAAGACATATTTATATCTTGGTTTTTTTTGGTTTTTAGTGGTGTTGCTATTTTGAGTGATTTTGTTTGAGGACAAGCAACGTTTAAGTGTAGGGATATTTGATGTGCTCCAAAGTATACATATAAAACACATCAATTACATATCAATTATCTTAGAAACTCTTACTTAAAATGATGATTTGATATTTAAATCATTCGTATTGTGTTTTCAGACTTGGAAAAGATCAAGATGATTAAAAGGAGCTTAAACAAAGAGAAAGTTGAAGAAAAGAAGATCTGAAATTCAAACATGGGGTCGTGCCTCACTAACCATGCCCCCATGACCAACCTAAAACGCGCCCCCATGCTTAAATTAGCATACCCCCGTGATTGGACATCCGACAGAACAAAAAGTATTATTCCCAAAAAGTGGTCACGGGGGTATGCCTCATGAGGCACGGGGGTGTGACCACCCCAAACAAGGGTTCGTGCCTCTTGAGGCACGAGGGCGTGCCCCGACAACTTCTGAGCGTACGAGTCGACGAACTTACGTAAGCATTGTAATAACATGGGGTCGTGCCTTTTACACATGGGGTCATGCTTAACACTTCAGAAAGCCTATAAATATGACTTCATTTCCAACTTTGAGAGCAGCTTTTGGGAGGTGAGGTGCTGTGTTCCCTCTCAGGAACCCAGCCTTTGGAGGTCCTTAGAAGGTTTTGGAGGTCCATTCAACACTTATAAGAAGCTTGGGATCATTTAACATCATCCATAGTGAATCACAGGTTTGATTGTTCTAATTTATCGATGATTTCATTACTATCTTCTATCTTTGTTGTTAGGTTTAAGCTCATTATGAGCTAAACTTCATTTGTTATCCTAATTTAGTGAAACCTTATGTAATTTGTGATGAACTAATGGTGTGATTTATATTATGTTAATGTTATGGCGGTCTTGGGAAAACTTTCGATGGGTAGCACCTACATTTGAATGGGAACTTATAAACTTATGATTTGTAATTGTGATTGTCATACACGGTTGAAAAATGTATGATCAACTTTTATTCATGAAACCGGTCTTCAGAATAAATCCATGGCTAATAAACTAGAAATGGTTATTAGAAATCATATCACCTTAACTTTCTGATTATTTACGGGTTTCCTTTTATTAGTCTGAGAAATCTATAGTAATTATTATGGTTTTCTAAAATTAATGGTATGTTAGAAAGGAACCTTATCAACTCTCTTTTTAACATTAAGTTATGTTTTTAGAAATCGTATGTTGAAGTGTCACAAAAGATTTACATACATTTCTAGGGCTTTGACCTAAGCAGTAAATCTCAACCTGACATGGTCCTAGTCACTACGGAGTGGATAGACGAGAAATCACGCTAGCTCACATTTATATACATTAACATAATTACTTTAATCAATATCTTTAACCACACCACAAATTCATCGCAATTACATAAGTGTAATTTAAATTAGGGTAACAACCTTACTTCACTGAAAGAATCACAAAAAGCCTCAATCTATCTTTATCTATCTTTGTTGATATTTTGTTTAACTTATCATTTTCTAAATCAAAATTGATAGTCAATTATAAGGGTTGTTGAGTAGGCTTAGTGTGTCCACGGATTGATACTCAATTCTTACCAACATATATTACCTCACGACATGTACACTTGCCTTTTATGTGTGTAGTTTAATATTTGTAATTACCAATTAAAACTGAATTTGTGTAACAAACCTTTATCAAAATATATATACCTTTAACTCAAATCAACATTCATCTTTATTTTTCCTTTGGGATCTGAGGAAGATTCAACCTTTGGACATCCTTGCTTAGATGATTTAGGTTAGGGAGAGTGGGGTTGAACTTGTGGTGTTAAAAAGAGAGGGATTTTGAGGAAGTCCTCACTGTTTATCTCAAAGGCTAAATCAAGGATAGCCTATGGGATAAGTAGATCATTAGACAAAGATGATAATTCAATAATCCCTTCAGCTTCGGAAGATATAGGAATATCACTACCAGTCCCAACTGATTCAGTTGCTGGTCCATGAGTCCTTATTTCCCATTTGAAGTCAATCGCAGGTTCAATAGGGACCTTAGGTTGACCAACTTCTTTCA
>BJCN01331935.1:0-26373 GCA_018326445.1 Flaveria brownii
GGATTTGTGGGTGAGACGGGTGACGGTTACATGTGGCGGGACCTCCCGCGTCAGGGGTAGTTTTTCGTCATATAACCTTTTTGGGTGTTACATGTTGCTTTTTATGATGTGCGCACTATCTAATTCTGCATGTGATATTTACCTATGTGTTGAATAATATGTGATATATATGATATGTAATATGTGATATGTATGTGATATGTAATATGTGATATGTTTTATGATTGTTATGGCTACTGCCTCTGTAAACGAGTCGGGGGTCTCTTCGGAAGCGGTCTCTCTATCTCTCACGATAGAGGAAAGACTTGCCACCACATACCCCTTCCAGACCCTGCTATTCAGCGGGATACACTGGGTATGTTTGTTTGTTTGTTTGTTTATTATTATTATTATTATTATTATTATTATTATTATTATTATTTTAAGACAGAAATTATGGTTGTGTAAAATAATGTCATCCTTGGGCCATTTAATCAAAATTAAGCTTCTTGTAACTAGTATTATTTTATGATGAAAGTCTTGAATTTGGTGAATAAGGACGACATGAAAAGGGTGAATAAGAATTACAATTGTTTTATTTATTCATTAACTTAAATTAACAGATCATACGGAAAAATTAATAATAGTAACAATGGCTCACTACAGAACCATAAAATATGTTTGCCACAAAGGTTTTATTATTTATTATTATTGTTATTATAATTATTGTTTTACCCTGCGTTCACATCCTTTTTCCCTTTTAGTAATTTAGGATTACCGACGACGAGTTTTCCCGTACTACTTATGTCGAGATTTATTTGTTATGTTTGAAACTTGGAATACAACTAAAGAAATTAAGTTAGTTTGATTACCTTATAGATGTAAATGAAATTTCTGACAGTATCGACTCCTTGACAATGAAGACAGTACGTGGCGTGATGGTGGTCTAAGCGGTCGACAACGATGGTGTTCGAGTGGATTCAGTCACCGAAATCAGTAACGGACCTTAGAAATTAGCAACTGCGAAACCAGAAGATTATTCTTCGGTTTAAAACCGGGAAGTGTTCAATAAAACAGAAGGGTTAATCGATACCTTACGTTGACAAGAGCGGTCTACGGTGTTATCGGACGGTTGTTTGCGGCTACGCAATCGACACAACTACTGTTACGTATTCGAATGGTAGGTGGATGATGAATCAAAGAAGAGGCTTGTGAGGATGAACTTGTATGAACATAAGAGATTTGTGATTAGCTTGGAACCCAATGACTTCTTATAAGGTTTAGGATCAATATTAACAAGGGGGATATCGTAACAATTAGTGACGGTTGTAAAGATAAGGAACAGAAAGAGAGATATATGGATTAACATGCATTTGAATTTCAATTTAATCGATTTGTACGTAACCTTAGTTTTGATATCATTATTATTTTAATTTTGTTTATTTACATGGGAGATATTTATTATTTATCATTATTTGAGTATTTTATTGCTTATTTTTATTTTGTTATTTCGTTTTTATCATTATTTGAGTTTATTTATTTATTTATCTGTATTGGTTTAACATCGGGTTATTTCATCACTACCTCATTAATTTAATTTCGTCCTCGAAATTCTAAGAACAGGGTTGGGCGGTGGAACACTATAGTTTTTCTTAAGCACTCAAGTTTCTAACTCGAGTTCTACAATTTACTACAGATCATCTAAGATTAACGAATATAATATATCATTACATCTAAAACGATAGGTTGTTATATACTTATATAATCGTAAAAGCAAGAAAATGAACTATGAGTCGCTCGTTAATCACACAACAACATAAGTCATAAATTCAAAGAGCAGCGCTCGTTATTTGTTCGAGTTCAAGGGGTTTCAATGGTGTGTAAGATGTTGTCAAGGTGGTGAAAATGACCGGCATTGGACTATCAAATAGTGGGGGAATGATGAATTTAATGGTCTTGAACGTAAGAGGAACGCGTGTTCACTGACTTACCCAATGTTCCGATATTTTTTAATTTTATTTTTCATATAAAATAATTAATTTTTTATCTGTTTAATATATTAGATGTGGAAAAAAAATAACAAAAATGCACCTCATGTGAGAGATACGTAACTGAGTTAACTGTACATTTACCTGAAAGTTAGTGTAAAGAACAATAGGGGTGCACATATTTAAAAAAAAAGACATTTGATTTAATTATTAAAACTAAAAAAAATAACATGTAATTTTGTGTATTAATAATAGACACAATTTGTAATTTAATCTATTTTTTATCATATTGACCAAATTTTTATATCAATGACACGTCACTAATAACATTGACTTTTAACTGCCTGTGGTACACAGTAACGAGACATTAGAGCTTTACTCGTTACCCCCGTAACCGCCTTCGTTTCGAAGTATAAATACCAGTCTGATATATTATTTCGCGCCTGATTTCATTTGCACACACACACACACACACATATATTCTTACCGAAGACAATTTTAGGGTTTCGTGCGATTCATCTACCGATCATATGCACCTTTCTGTAGAGATTTTAGGTCGTAATGCACAAAGCATAGATCTCCGGAGCTGTTGATCGTCGGAACACCTGCATGTTCGTGTGAAATCGTATAATTTGAATGCAAAAATGAGCAAGCTAGTAGGATTATCAGGCATGAAGAGCTTCGATCGGTTCAAATATACGTTAGGATCGTCGAGTTCGGGAGCTGGAAAAGCTTTCAATGTCTCTTCACGGCAACCTTCCAATTCGAATTCATCCGGTAGTTTCGCTAATTTGAAGCTCGCTGCAGGTTTTTCAACGGAAACTCTGAGTTTTTTTTTGAGGAAGAACGTTTGTATGGATGATTTACTGTTAATATTCGTAAATCGTTTTGGTTTTTGTAGAGAAATTGGTCAAAGAGCAAGCTTCCTCCAAAACGGATCTGGACCTGGCTGTATGATGAACATCTCTCTCTATATATAAGTGTTTTTGTTTCATATGAATGTGTATTTCTGTGTGTTGATTTCATAGGTAGTCCATTATCAATGTAGTTTAAGTATAATTTATGATGTTTTTTTAAAGTAATCTATCCTACGTTATTTGGAACCTTCTAGAAGCAAATGGAAGCACTCCTATCTGGAAGTTATATCGAAGTTATAGAGTATTTGTAGTATACACTACTCTCTGGCCCATATTAGTTTCCAGTTGGATAGAAGGGTCATTGACAGTTTGAGGATTGTTCAAGGTCGTTGTATAGTACTAAAGTGAAATAGTGTGTGTATATGTATTCAAGTGTATAGCTGTGTGTGTTTGCTGAGAATACTCAACAAAAAGCATTTTATCAAAACAAAAGGTAAAATAGAGGGGAGAAGATATGAGCATATAGGGAAAGACTAGAACAGAAAACACTTGATAAAATACTTTGACTTGATCATTGATATAGGATATACAAGAACTGTTTGGATGTTGGCATATTGATAGCCTTGTTTATATGTCTCTAAAGGCTCTTCTGATTGTATCTGCCTACAACACTAAAACATCCTTTGTGTGTGCAATAGCCTCACCATTACTATGCTTAAGAATAAAGGTTTTTATAGCGTGTGTATGTGTGTTATATGTCTACCACTGTGAAATCTACTTTGATAAAAAATTTAATGGATACAGAATTCCAAGATTAAGAAATTATCGGACCATATTCATGTGTTGGAAGAGAAGTTGCAGCATGCTTATAATGAAAATGCAAAGCTTAAGGTGAAACATAGAGAAGATGAGAAACTTTGGAGAGGATTAGAGTCAAAGTTCTCCTCCACAAAGGCCATATGCGATCAACTTACTGAAACCTTACAAACATTAGCTGATCAGGTTCAGAATGGTAAGAGGTTTATTGCTGATTCTTCATTTCTAAATTATGAGATAAGCATGGATGTAATTATCATGGTGCTGCTTCTACAGCTGAGAAAGACAAAGCCTTTTTTGAAAATAAGTTGTCTGAAACTTCAGTAGCTTTAGACAATCTAAATGGACAGATGAAGTCTCTCGCACTGAAGCTGGAATCATCAGAAGAAACTGTTAGGACACGTAGGTTTAATCTTCCTTGTTTAAGGTCCATTATATTGGGAATCTAATTAGGGTTACTTTTTTCAGAATATGGTTTGTTTCTTTAAATGCTCGGAATTACACTTGCAGGTGACAAAGAGTTGAAGGAACTTAGCATTGACAAGGAAAATGTAGAGAAAGAACTTAATGACGAACATAACAAAATTCTCCATCTCATTAATGAAAAAGGTATCAATTACTAAAGATAGTTTATGTTGATATCCGTCTGTGTTGGTGTCATACGAAAGTAAGAATTCAAATTGTTTGACTTCAAATTGCATATATTTGCAGACAATCTAATCAAGAATTTCGAAGAGAGTGTGTTGTCCAATGAGTCAACCATAGAGAGTTTGAACTCCAAATTGAGTGGGTTGCAATTTGAGATAGTATCAAAGGAAGCTAAACTAAACGACATGAAAGGATTATGTGAACAGAGAGAGAAAGAGAATACTGATCTTATAGACAGTAACAAGAAGTTTTCCAACCAATTAGACAAAGCACTGCAGGAGAACCAGAATCTAGAAAGTTTTGTGAAGATGCTGACTGTTAAGCTAACAGATTTGGATAGACAGAGTGTTGCCTTTTGTGAGAAGGTTATTAAAGTTGATGCTCTTTTCTCTTCATGCTTTGAGTTAGTACAAGAGGAAAAGAAACTTGCAACACAAAAGGCACAACAGCGTTTTGATCATCTTCATGGTCAACTTTTGACTACCACATCAGCAAACGATGCATTGCAGTTGGTCAATCAAGAGTTGAAGAATAATATCAGTGAGCTCCAGAACGATCTAAAATTCACAAGGAGCCAGCATGCCGAAGAATGTCATCTGGCAGAAGAGAAGGTTAAGAGGTTAGAGTCTGAAGCAGAAATGCTTCTTTCAAAAAAGGCTGAAATGGATAACCTGATTACCACTTTGGAGGATAAAATTCGTTCTTTATCTGAAGCTTCTAGATTATCAGAGATACAAATGGTGCACACTTCACACATATCTGATTTTTAGAGACTTTATCAGCAGGCTGTTATGTTAAGCTTAATCAGTATGTGTTGTCATACATGCAGCACGACCTTCAGTTAAAGCATTCAGATTCTGAAACTGAGAATAAAGAGAATATCAGGAATCTTGAATCAGAACTACATAGAATGAAAGAGGAAACAGATACTCTGAAAAAGGAGATTCTGCAGCATGAACAGCATGTAGACTCACTGGAGAAACAACTTAATCAGCTTCAAAACTTACTACAGGAGAAGGAACAGGTTGTTTTGGAATTTAACGAAAGAGAGAAACTCCTGGAAGATCAAAAGGCAGAGGTTTTTACCCTTTTCCTTATTTATCTCATTTACGTTGTTATCTTGTACTTTATCATGATATATGTGATTTGTGACATGTGAAATAAATTATCCACAGGCTCAGAAGTTATTCATTGAAGCAGAAGGTAATGTGGCAGAAGCTAAGAAGCAATATGATGAGATGTTAAGAAGTAAACAGTTAGAATTGTCAAAACATCTGAAGGAAATCTCTCAGAAGAATGATCAAGTAAGGTTTATTGTCATGGTTAATGCCTGTATCTGCCTTTAAGATGATTTAGCAAACTGACACTAACTATATCAGGCTATAAATGATATTCGGAAGAGGTATGAAGCAGAAAAACAGGAATGCATTAATCTTGAGAAGGAAAAGGTTAGATGTTTGTCATCTTCTGTGTATTGATTTGTTGCATCTTCGAATTGTATTGAATATTTTCTTTCTCAGGCTGAAAAAGCAATTGTAGATATGGAAAAGAAATGTGACCAAAAGCTTTTAGAGTGCAAAGAGGAAGCAAAGCAGCAACTGATGCAGCTAAAGGGAGAACACGCTGATTTGGTATGTATGGTGACTAATCTTACTGGTAAAACGGCGGGGCAGGTCCGTAATGGGTCAGCGGGTCTGACCATATTGGGTTCGGGCAGATGCGATGTATAATTTGAGTAGACCCAAATTGACACCTAAGCAATTTGTTCTTACCCAAATCAACCCATTTCTTAATAAATGGGGGTCATAATTGCTCCCCTAACTTGGTAGTTGTTGCTAGTTTATTGTGTTTAAAGCAGATTAATAATAATTAAACCTTGTTTGTGCTCATTTTGCAGGTTAATAGTATCCGACATGAGAATGATAAGAAGGAAGCTGATATAAAATCTAATTATGTTGAAGAGGTAAAAAAGATGAAACTCCACGCTGAGAATGAACTAAAAGAGGTACTTACATCCCCATCCATTTCTGAAGACTGCTTCATGATGAATGCATACGGCATACTTGCAATAATAAAATACTATCTTCACATTTTATCCAGAAAACAAAGTTACTAAAGAATCAGTATGAAGCTGAGTTAAGGGAATTGCGATCTCAACATGAAGAGGAGTGTCGGCATCTTGAAGAGGAGCTGAATATCCAAAAGGACAGGGTATGCATAGTTCTCATCTTTATGAATTTTTAGGGGTTAGTATCCACTTTTTTTTTCTCAACATCCAGATGGTATTTTATTACAGGAGGAAAGACAGAAGGCTTTGCTGCAGTTGCAATGGAAAGTAATGAGTGATCAGCCCCAAGAAGACCAAGAAGTAACCTCAAGAAAGGCCTGTATTTCTTACCTGATACACAAAAACCACATCAACTATTTACTACGTCATATTTTTTTATGATCTCAGTTTTCGTTCTCTTGTATGTAGAATTTGTCTTACATGACTGCAACACAATCACCGGTAACCAACATGTTGAAGAAAGCCGACAAGGGTAAAACAGGAAACGTTATTAATATTCCCAAGCATAGTAAAAAGGTATGGTACTTACATCCACATGCTCATATACATGCACACACGCACACATGCAACTTGAGGGCTCAACTTGGTTACCACTTTCTGGGCCAATATAATGGAAATGGCAGGTAACTCATCGCGAATATGAAGTTGAAACTTCCCATGGCACGACAATCAAGCGGCGGAAGACTAAAAGTACAATCATGTTTCAGGTATTATGGCATCCGAAGCAAGTACTGTCATGCCTATGCTTACTGTAAACCTGTACTGACGTTTTGTTTTTACCTTCTGAAAGGATACAAAAAAGAACAAGAGGCAAACACCAAAGGCCAATACCCCAAGGGATGTTATCACGGTATTACCCATTCTGTGTGTTGAAATAGTTACTGTTCAGTACTTTTTTAAAAAATTTATCTCGTGTGTATTGAGCAGCGAAGGAAGGGAGGGAGTCAACAGAATCATCCTAATATAGGTGATCTATTCACAGAAGGGTCATTGAACCCGTATGCAGATGACCCTTATGCATTTGACTAGAGGTAGTATCTGAAACCTCATTATTATACATGAAAGTATCGTGTTCCTAAACTTTCATAACATAACCTGAAAGTAGTCCCTTAATTTGTCTATGCAGCAAGTGGAAGCTGGTCGGGCGGGATAGTCAATCCTCCTGCTGTTTTAAGATTCTAGTAAGTGTGTTCATCTTACTAAATATCGATAACGCAAACTTGGGTTTAATGTGGGTTGTTGTTGATGCCATATGGGCATATGGCTACAAGATTTCTCTCATGCCTTGAATTGATGGGAAAATATTATATGATCAGAGAATGACAATAATTGCATAGAGATGTATGAACATACACCATCTTTTGCATGTTATTCACAGGGCTAACTCCATCCCTCATGACATTTCTATTCTTGAATGACTGACACATACATGATCTAATCCTACTCCTAAAGCTACATCATTGTTCATTATAAGACTGAAACCCTCAACCTTATAAGAATAGACAACACTGTGTATACGCTGTCAGAAAACTATGAATTTACCAAGTGACACCCACAATCGAGATACACTACAATATTATTTCTCAATGATATCAAATCCTTTTTAAAGGGTGAATCTAAATTTGTCATGAAATTAGAGTCAACAAATTAACTTGTGATTATAGATCCACAATTATAGGCATTTTACCATCAAAATTAAGTCAGGGAAATTGAGGGGAAATCTTCAAACTCAAAAGTGGGGCCAAGATGTTGGTGGTTCAACGTCTGGACAGTTACAACTGTTTTCGTCCATATCATATGGTTTAATCTCAAAAAAGTAATGTTTTATAGATAGTAATCAAATCTAAAAAACTACACATATTACTAATAGATACATTGGAGGGTCTAACTCATGTTTTCTATAAAAAAAATAATGTCTATTATACCTTGTAAATTTCAATGATCTTGATAGCCCCATATTTTTTGGGTCCTCGTTGAAGTTGTGGGTCCTCGTGAACCTTCATTGGTTTTGTTTTTTATTAACTATCATATTGTATGACAATAAAATAAAAGGGTCCTAATTTATACACTTAGTATGTTTTAAAAAAAAGGTAAACTACAGTTTACAAAAAAATAAACTGTAGTTTATAGCTATGTAGATAACTACATCTATGTAGATAACTACAGCTATGTAGATAACTACAGCTATGAAGATGATTGTTTATCTTTTTTGTAAACCGTTGTTTATTAGAGAGTGATGTATATAATATAGAACCTTCAAACAAAATTGTATACTTTTAACCAAAACCAAAAATGAATGTATCATAATATTTAGACGAGGTAAAGCTTACACTATGTTCATACTAGTCTTAGTGTAAACCGGTTTCTACACAACTCTATAGGTACCCCATCTGAGGTGCTTTTGTTTCCAATTATCCTTACGGATCATATCCATATGGTAAGATCACTCAACTTACCTCTCACGTGTGAGGCATGTAGGTGATGTGACACAAAAACCACATGTGGAACATCCGGCCAGGTGTGCGTGGACGATGCTAATAGCTAGTTGGCGTGGTTGTGGTTGTGGCCATGAGTTCCCCTTATCTCCAACGACTATATCGCTTTTACTAGTTAAAATTGGTAATAAAAAACCTCTTTTTTATTTTTTAAACCTAATTATTATTTCAACTATAAATACATTTTCAAACTTCTAAAATAATGACCATTCTTTGAATCTATTTTTTATTATTATTTTTTGATGTTTTTATTTTTATTCAATACAATGCTTTGGAACATAAAACTGCCACTCTTGATATGGTCTATGTGTATAGTCTGTATTAATAATCGATAATTTCTTTTTTGTGAAATGTTTCTTTTGTAGGTTCTTTCTACTCGTTTGCTTAATTCGAACCAAGAATATTCTTGGAATCATTACAAATTGCAAAACGATAATATATTATATATTAAAAAAACTAATCTAAATTATTCAACTACTTCTTCAATAAAAAATATTATTAATCTTCCAACCAAAATTTGTTTTTTCGTTAGTGTTTTGGAGTTGTATGCTAAGAACAATGAACATTACACGATCGATATTTAAATAATTCGAAGTTTTAAACCATAATGATTCAAACTACATAAATACAAAAACAAACTTTCAAGTAATAATAACATAACAACAAAAAGAACGTCAATTTCGAATGTGTTGGCTGTTTGGCTACAAATTTTATATTTTTAAAGACAAAATAGATTGATGTAATGATGTAAGTCATTGTATTTTTAATTATATATATCCTTTTTAGTTATATAATTATTATAATAAAAGAGTAACTTGGTATGACACGTGTCAGCACCACAATTCCTTTCATCAAAATTTTTCTGTCTCTCTCTCTTATTAAATAATTACCTTAATTACTAATAATATTATTTAATATTTTTTTAGATTAAAATATTTTTTTTATAAATTAAGAAAAATATTTTATTAATGTTATTTCTAAATAAATAAATTTTTATAAGTAATATTTTTTTTTAAAATATCAAACTTTGTTAAAAATACGATATATTATAAAATTACTGTTTTTAAAAAGTAAATTATTTAAAAACCAAAAATTATTTAATTTAAAACTTATGATAATAAAATATTTTAAAAATGATATTTTTATACTGTTTGTTTTAGAACAAAATATTATTTAAAAAAAATAAAAAACAAAGTTATAAAATGTTGATATCACTGTTTTATTACTTATAGTACTTACTTATACGTAATTTCAGTCATATCATATTTTAAAATATCATTTTATTTTCCATAAGTTTTATTATATTAATATTTTATTTATTCAACACGTGTAATACACGGGTTTTCTAAAACTTCATATATAAACTTGAGGGTAAAGTTATAATAAAAATAGTATATAATGTAAAAAAAACTAAAAATAATTATGAGTTTGACATGTGTTCTTTTTATTGTTTTAAAAGGAATGATATTTTAACTACTGTATCAAATATCAATTTATTGTATCAAATATTTTTTTATCATTTGATTGTGTTTTTATGTTTAGATTATTTTGTGTTATTTTTGTAATTGTTTTTTATATATTATATAAATTTTTTGTTATCTTATTATCATTATGCATTGCAATTAGAGATACACAATAATGTTATTTTTACTAATGTGTTTTTCAAAACTAATTGTCCACCATAACACATAACGAGCTAAAAACACAATGAGACATTTTATTATTGTGTTTTACGTTTATATCATCTTGTGTTGTTTTACATTAATCAGTTGTTAATTTATCATTGTATTTTACATACTAGAATTAAACAATAGTGTTATTCATCATTATATTCTTTTTATAATTCATCATTTAAAAAAAAACATAATAGTGTTCATAAAAACACGGTCACTAACAAAAAAAAAACATAATGATCTTCAAATACACAATGGCGAGCATATTTTATATGAGCTGAAAAACATAAAAAATTATTATCTTTTTATATAAGATACGGTGCGTAATCGATTGAAAGATAAATTTTTTTATGGTGTTAATTTTTATAAAGAAATGTAGTATAAAAATGTTGAGAGGGCGGGCCTTGGCGCAGCGGTTGAAGCTGTTTCTAAGAGACCAAAGGTCTCAGGTTCGATCCGTGGAAACGGCCTCCCCACAAAATGTGGGGGAAAGACCGCGTACATCTTCCCTTAAATGGGACGGACCCTCCCCGGACCGTGCGAACGCGTGAGCTCTTTGCAGCACCATGTACGCCATTTTTTAGTATAAAAATGTTAATAATAAACATTTAAAATTTTGAGGTAATTTGAAAAAAAAAATCAGCTAAAGTAATTATGCATAAACTACCACTCTAACAAACTTATATTCTACAATTTAATCTCAATCACTAATTAAAAAATTAATGATTGAGATTTCTTCTAACACATTTTAGATTTATTGTCATTTTTGTTTGAATCATTTCCTAAACTTGATGTATTGCATATTTTTTCACTTATATTCAAATTGACTAGCTGTCTTTTTTGTGAGTTATTAAGGGATCTTTTAATTTCATGAAATAATCTGAAAATATATGATATAATAAACTAAATTTGATTAAAATAAATAATAAAATGATACGTGTTAAGTCCAGAATACTTCTTAAGTTTTTTTAGGATTAAAAGTCTTTCCATTTTAACCAATTTTTTTATATATGATTGCAATTGGAGGAAAAGAGAGAGCCATATGACAATGAAATACAATGACTCACACAACTCATATTCATTGTATAAACCTAAAATGCAAGCAAATATATTGATAAGAGGAAAAAAATATTATTTGACCATAGAAGGTGAGATCTTCTTCGATGCATGGAGATTTTGTACACATGGTACTAACGATCATGATCACCATATTCTTTTGTTAATTTATGCTTTGTGTTTTCAGTTATGATTAATAGTTGACAATTTCATAAATTTATGGTTAATCTAATGTTTGAAAAGAGAAACAAGATCCGTAAATAGGTATATATCTGTTTATTTGGCATGCAAACTTAAAAGAGGTTGCTGAATGTCCAACACAGATCATTCCACGTTTGAAACATGTTGCGGACCTAGAATTTTTTTTCACCGGGTCATAATGTTTTTGGTTTAAATACGTTTGCAACTATAAAAAGATTAGTCGTTCTGGGTCACCAAATTTTTTTTACTTTAAATAAAAATAAGACATATTACATGTACGCTCATCTTTTGATTTCTTTAGATCTTGATAATCATTTCTATTTTTTTTAACAAAAACTAAATGTTAAGTTTGTAAACGAACCAAACAGAATTTGTAGGTGTTATTTAGACGGGAAAAAAATAAAATAAAATAAAATAAAATAATAAATAAAATAAAAAAGAAAGAAAAAAGATATAAAGGTGGCATTCATTCAGCAAACGTATATATTAGTAGCTTCTTCACCCAACAAATCGAATCTTTAGACCTTTATTATCTCTTGAAATTTTCAAAATTATTTAAATAAAATGTTAAAATTTAATAATACAGCTTCTAGAAACTCAAGGCTAGCATTAAAAATAATGGTTAAAATCATTAGGGATTATAAAAATATATCGAGTGATGCAACAATTTGCTAATCTTTTCAAATACACAATTTTAATTTGTTTGTGGTCCTCTTTCTTACTAGTCAATAAAAATTGATTAGTATATATATACATATACTTTTATTATAGCAACAAGGCTTGTAGCCTAATAATACTCATACTTTGTATTTTCTTAGAGTATTCACATCCTACATTTTATATATTTATGAGTGTGTTATTTATATTATAAAAAAATATTATTTGATTGAAAATAAGATATAAAAAGTAGTGATTTTTAATGTAATTATAAAAATGAAGATGAAGAGTGAGATGTGAATGCTCTATGATGTTAAAAATTCAAGTCACATGTTTGACTATTGTACACATTTTAAGAGTTGCATTGAGGTGCGTCTTTGCGTTCTAACAAAAAAATAATAATTTATATTTTCACTATTCCTTTCAGTTTTATTATTTTTGCTTATTTTTACCTAAATGGTTTAATTATACCTAAATACTATCTTTTATATTCAGCATGACCGCATAATCACATCCATCAAACGTAGTCTGAAGTCAGAGTAAAGAGCTTAAGACGAAAGCTCATATAACATGTGAAAAAATACAACTTACATTTGTATTGATGCATTTAATGAAGGAGTTGCATTTATAATTAATAATTTTAAAAGCTCATATAATTAAAACATAATTAATTAGAGGATTCGAGTAATTTGATTTATAAGAGCACTTAAATTGTTTAAAAGCCTCTTTGATAAACATATATTCATCTGAATTTAGACTACTGTTAGACTAAGAACATGTTTATTTGTAAATAAGTTATAAGATATTAATATTGATTCAAAAGAGTAGAAAAGTTGAATAAGTTAAGTGTATGTTTAGCTTACCTTTAAGACAAAACTTAGCCTAATCGAATGTCAACTTATTTGATTCCTTGGCTTATTAAATGTCAATACTATGTTTTCAAGGGCCAAAGAAACTTCTAATTCCTTTTGCCTAGATATATGATCCCTTGTGCACTAAAATCCAAAGGATAAATGATCTATTATTAAGCTTCTTTAAAACTTGAAGTTAAATTTGTTTTTTGCGTATAAAACAAAAATAACTCTTTAAAATAAAATTAAGATTACTAATTTATCTTTAAAAATTTCAACAGTTGTTTTTATTTCATTTTAATAATATAAAACTTTTAAACTAAAATTAAAATAAAAGATGAAAACTTTTGACTAAAAATGAAACTTCTAGACTAAAGGGCTGTTTGACAATATCTGAATGATTAAGTGCTGAACCAATAAGAGGTCTAAAACATTAAGTGTTAAACCATTAAGAGGTCTGAACCATTAAGAGTTAGTATATCATTTAAATATTCAAAAGCAAATGTCTAACCAATTCAGATAAGAGATGTTAACCATTCAACATTAAACATCTTAACCATTCAGCATTAGTATAATACTTAACCATTCAGAGGCAAGTGCCTGAACCATTCAGACATTTTCTCACGAAACAAACAGTCTGAATCATTAAATGTTGAACCATTTAGACATCTGAACCATTAAAAAGCTGTCAAACAGCCCCTAAAATTGAAACAAAAGATAAAGAGTTAATTTCAAATTTGCTCCTTAAAGTTTGACTAAAGTAATCATTTTCTTTCAAAAAATTAAGAAAATCAATTTACCTTCAAAAGTTTCATATATTGATTCAGTTTCACTTTAAAAGTTTTATTATTTTGGATAAAGTTGAAAAAATTAATAAAATTTGAAGATAAATTGATATTTTTAGTCTTTTGAAAAAAAATTATTATTTTTAACAAACTCAAGGAGTAAAATTAAACTTAACTTAAAGATAAAACTTCTCAACTAAAATAAGTGTTTTTAAACTTTTGAATGACAAAGATTATTTTTGTAAGACTCGAATGGCAAATTCAAATTTAACTCCAAGAACCTTTTGCCACCCATTTTTATGAAATCATGCAATGTTGATTCATTTTGTTTATATTTTTCTAGCTGTTGAAAAGATTACTTTTTAAGGATCCTAGAAAAGTAGTTCAAATCATTACATCGAACCGTTTTGATCAGCTAAACTTACATATCAGTTTGAGTCGTCACTTTTTGAAACCATAGTCTATTCGTTCGATCTAGAATTTTCCTTAAATTAGCTGAACCAAATTGCAAACATCCTACTAAAATGTTAATCTTTTCGGTGTGACAAATTAGAAGCATGGGCTAGTGGTAGTTTATTATTAAGATTTTCCACATAAAATTGTTGGTTGGAGAGCCAGGTGATAAACTTGTGTAAAATCCACTTTGAGTTTATGCATAATCTACCTTTTTGCATGGTTCTATGATGACTTGTGTCTTATGCATTAGGGATTGTACACTACTCTAGAATTTGGGATTTCACTGAAAAAACAGCTATGCACCCATGTAAGATGCATAAAAGATTAGTACTGTATGCATTAGCAACTTGTACATCACTATATGCATATCTTGTGGTTTGAAATCTTTCTTAAGTCTAAAGGAGTCTTTTTCTTCTTAAAGAAAGGGGAACAATTTGAACAAATTGGAGGTGAAGCAACATCAAGGAATGCACAAAACACATAGTTTATCATCATCATCATTCAAAACCCACTAAAAATAGGCATTGAAAATACAATATTTTCTTCCTAGAATCAAGATCTCAGAACAGAAAAATCTGGGTTAAATGCAGATACATTATTATATTCCAAGATGCATGTGTTGTCTTGGTATCACACAGCTAGCTCAAAGTTATGTGATATGTAATGGCTTCTATTAAATTACTTAGATATTGTGCAGAAGCATATCCCACATATTGTGATACTACACATGCCATATATATACATACATAATATTATAATTACATGGGAGGTGATATTGTACACAACATGTACCACCATCAACCAGCACATGGTACAACGCGCTTTAACATAAGACTGTTGTGTACAGATCACCTCCCATAATGCCAGTATCATTCTGGTTTGTACACGTGTACATCCTTCTGGCCTGTACGCTATGTACCTGTACGGTAATGGTAAATGCATGATATGGTATGATCCGATCCAATCACCTTTGGATGCATTAAATACTTGGTTAAATACATGTAGACGGCGCATCCTTCTAGTTTGTACACTTGTACATCATTTCGGTTTGTACACCATTTACCTATATGGTACTGGTAAATGTATGATATGGTAAGATCCGAATTAATCACATCTGAATGCATTAATTAGTACTTGGTTAAATACCTTACAAGGAGTGTTTTATGAATGTAGAAGGCTAGCAGGCACATTATAGTTATGAAATTTCCATTAATATATGGAATCTTTCTTCTTTGTTTTCAAATTGTTTGTTGACTCCTCTAATTGTTTAGCTTTTATATGACAAAATCAATTGGACAATCATTTAAGTATATTTTAAATAATTATTCAAAACCAGCTATTGCCGACCAATAACATGGTACAGTAATCAATGAAAGATTGTTTTCAAAGTTTAATATTCTTTCTATGTTTATATTTAAAAATTACAAAGCAATTGAAACTTGAAAGGACATAGATGTAATTACCAATTTATCATTAGGGTATGCTTGTAAAAGGGAGAAAGATAATAACTAATGTCATTTACCTTAAGGAATACACAACCAGCATGAAATTAAAGTTTCACACGTGCACACTCAATGCAATGCAATGCAATATATATGCTTATTCTGAAAGAAATTTGGGGTTTTTAGCTGCAAACACTCCAGATCTTCCGGAATACCTGTAAAATAGTGAAAAAAGTAAAAAAATATATAACTGATTAGCATAATATATCATTAATTTGTAATAATAGAGGGTCTTGCAACGTAAATTGTAAAATTAGTTTTAAGTTGAGAACTGTGAGAACCAGATAACACTTGTACCTCTCTTTCTCTCTCCTACTATATCAAGTGTGTATGTTGGTCTTGTGGTTATGTACTTAAAATGGGTATTGTAGTGAACGAGCCAGATAAGAATATATATCATTAATTAACATAGTTAATGATGGTATGATGTTTCATGGAGCCAACCATGCAGGTAAACACATCCTCCAACATCATATCTTATTCACATGTAAAGATTGTTTAATCATTGTTATGAGTTTAGAAAATACCTTCTTTGATGATTCTGTGAAAACCAAAATCCGTACTTACAGTTGGTTCTAACCTGGAAAACAGAAATTTAATATATAAATTAGTAAAATTAATAAAGATTTCAAGATACTGTAAATGGAATGAAAGAAATGATGTGGTATGATGCTAATTAAAGACCAAGTATTATAAACTCACCTACTTCAGATAAACCTAATATACGTATAACATGGGATGATATCATTTCTGACATCATATTCATAACAAAACAAAGCTGTAATTCTTTTTATTTCATTTCTCTGTGTGTATGTGGGATATAAGAGGCTATATATACACAGTCTCAAAGCATCATATTTCTAAAGAAATACCAGTTTTCATTTATGTTGTGATCATGGAGGGTGGGGATGTATTTAGAGTAAGCAGTGCGCGTATAAGTAGCTCAAATATATGGAGAAACAGTGGTAGAGATATATTTTCAAGATCTTCAGTTGAAGAAGATGATGAAGAAGCATTAAAATGGGCTGCTATAGAAAAACTACCAACAAATTTAAGATTAGAAAGAGGTATCTTAACTGAAGAAACAGGTCAGCCAAGAGAAATTGATATCAAGAATCTTGATTTGGTTGAAAAAAGAAACCTCCTTGAAAGACTTGTGAAAATTGCAGAGGAAGATAATGAGAAGTTCTTGTTAAAACTCAAGAATCGCATTGACCGGTAATTTAAGCTTGATGTCATCATGAATCATTTCTTCTCATTTTTTTATATCTTTAGTCTTTTCCTGATATTTGAATAAACAGAGTTGGGCTTCAACTTCCAACTATTGAGGTTCGTTTCGAGCATTTGAACGTTGATGCAGAAGCATATATTGGAGGCAGGGCACTTCCTACCATATTTAACTTTGTGGTCAACATCCTAGAGGTTTTTACAATTTCTGCTTATACCCATGAACAAAAGTCCGCACACAACATTTTAGCTTAATAAAAGTTAACTTTTTTATTTATTCTTTTTATCTACAGGGATCATTGAATTACCTGCATCTTTTTCCAAGTAGAAAGATACCATTACCAGTCCTTCATGATGTCAGTGGTATTATCAAGCCTGGGAGGTGAGAATTAAACATAGCAGATTATGAATCATGAGCTATTTTCCGTAATTAAACGTAATTACATATATGGTTTATGCAGAATGACATTGCTATTGGGCCCACCAAGCTCTGGAAAGACAACACTGCTTTTGGCCTTGGCTGGAAAACTTGGGTCAGATTTGAAAGTAAGAGAGCATAATCTAATGAAGTAGTATGGGTTGAAAAGTGATTTGACTTTTTAAATGGTCAAAATTTATGTGTATGCGTATGTGTGTGAGTACAGGTATCTGGTAGAGTAACTTACAATGGGCATGAAATGAATGAATTTGTCCCACAACGATCATCTGCTTATATTAGTCAACACGACCTGCATATTGGAGAAATGACGGTCAGAGAAACACTAGCTTTCTCAGCCAGATGTCAAGGAGTTGGAGCAAGTTATGGTCAGTAAAAAATTTACAAACCTTTAACATACTTTTAACAACATATAAAATATAGACATGTGTATACAAAAATTATACAAAATTTGAACCTTTGACATGATATGTATCTGATATGGTTGTGGAAAATGTTCAGAAATGTTGGCAGAATTGTCAAGGAGAGAAAAGGAAGCCAACATCAAGCCAGATCCTGATCTTGACATCTACATGAAGGTAAAAGAAATAATAATGAATTAAAAACTCACAACGACACATGTTTTCTCCATTATATTCCATCTGCAACAATGAAAATATTGAATTTTTGGGCTGAATTCTACAGGCGGCGTCACTAGAAGGACAAGAGGCTAGTGTTGTAACTGAGTATGTTATCAAGGTAACAACTTATGAGCTTACCTGATTATGAACATGAATAAGTTTGTGAAAAATATTAAACTAGCTTCCTGGTTGGTGATATTTTATATAAAGATTTTAGGCCTTGAAGTATGTGCTGATACCATAGTAGGTGATGAAATGTTCAGAGGTATATCTGGAGGGCAAAAGAAACGAGTCACAACCGGTACAAATCATACAAACTTAGCGTAAAATTTGAAAAATATTCTGATTAAAATGATATGTAACGAAAACGAAATGCAGGGGAAATGCTGGTGGGACCAGCAAGAGCATTGTTCATGGATGAGATATCAACTGGATTAGACAGTTCAACAACATTTCAAATAGTGAATTCAATTAGGCAATCAATCCATATTCTTCAGGGTACTTCTGTAATTTCACTCCTTCAACCTGCACCAGAAACATATGACTTATTTGATGACATCATCCTTCTTTCGGACGGGCAAATTGTTTACCAAGGGCCCCGTGAGAATGTTCTAGAGTTCTTCGAGTACATGGGGTTCAAATGTCCAGAGAGAAAAGGCGTTGCAGACTTCTTGCAAGAAGTAATATTAGTCTTAATCTAATTTATTTATTCTATTCTACAAAAATAACACAAATAACAACTCATTTCTATTGATTACCATCATAGGTGACATCATTGAAAGATCAAGAGCAATATTGGACTAGAAGAGACATACCTTACAATTTCATTACTTCTAGAGAATTTGCAGAGGCATTTCAGTCGTTTCATATCGGAAAAAAACTAGGAGATGAACTTTCTACCTCATTTGATAGATCAAAAAGCCACCCTCATGCGTTAACGACTAAGAAGTTTGGTGTCAGTAAGAAGGAATTATTGAAAGCTTGCATATCTAGAGAGTATCTGCTTATGAAAAGGAACTCATTTGTCTATATATTCAAGATGACACAACTCATTTTCATGGCTTCAATAACAATGACATTATTCTTAAGGACCGAAATGCCAAAGAAAACATTTGTTGATGGTACAATTTTCATGGGTGCTCTGTTTTTCACATTAGTCATGATTACATTCAACGGTTTCTCAGAACTATCTTTGAGCATTTTAAAACTTCCTGTGTTTTATAAGCAAAGAGATCTTTTGTTCTTTCCTGCTTGGGCTTATTCTCTACCCACATGGGTTCTCAAGATCCCAGTCACAATTGTTGAAGTTGCCACCTGGGTAATTATGACTTATTATGTCATAGGATTTGATTCAGATCCCGCAAGGTATAGTTCATAGCAAAAAAAGTCATAGATTATGTCTACTTTACTTCACATTATACATAATGGATTGTTTTCATCTTTTGCAGGTTCTTCAAACAAATGATTTTGCTTATATGCATTCACCAAATGTCATCTGCCTTATTTCGTTTCATCGGGTCATTAGGAAGAAATATCATTGTTGCTAATACATTTGGCTCGTTCGGATTGCTTACTATTTTTGTTCTTGGTGGATTCATCTTGGCACGAGGTGTGTGTGTGTGTGTGTAAGTTTATCAAACAAAAAATTACATTGTTTTCATTATTTCAACTTAGTTTTCACCCCTTGCAGATGACATAAGGGGTTGGTGGGTATGGTGTTATTGGTTTTCACCAATGATGTATGGACAAAATGGTATGGCAGTGAATGAATTTCTGGGAGATAGTTGGAATAAAGTAAGAATCATTTAAGCTAATATATTAGTTATCAAGTGTAAGAAAATGTAATTTAACCTTGTGAAATATATATGTTATAGATTCTACCGAATTCCACAGAAACAATTGGTGTTTCTGTTCTTAAATCTCGAGGAATATTCCCGGAGGCATATTGGTATTGGATAGCAGTGGCTGCATCAATTGGTTATATGTTTCTTTTCAATATCTGCTTCACTTTGGCTCTGCAATTCCTCAACCGTAAGTATTCAAATTATTCAACATATTGTTTAAATATAATATTAACATCCAAAAAGGTATAAATTATCAAATATTTTTGTTGCAGCCTTTGGGAATGCACAGGCAGTTCTATCAGAAGAAAGCTTGGCAGCAAGAAAAGCTATGAAAACAGGACATACTATTGAACTATCAGCAAGACCACCATCAGGTATGTCATAAAGAACCAAATTAAACATTCCTTGATAACTAAATTGGTGATTACTACTTACATTATCAATACTACAAAAAATGCAGAAAGAAAGAATGAAGTTCGAATGTCATCGAGAGTAGGCAATGTTAATGAAACTGATCAGAACAAAAAACGTGGAATGGTTTTACCATTTGTACCCCTTTCAATCACATTTGATGATATAAGATATGCAGTGGATATGCCACAAGAAATGAAAGCCCAAGGTGTGGCCCAAGACCGGTTAGAATTATTAAAAGGTGTTAGTGGTGCTTTTAGGCCCGGGGTTCTCACAGCTCTAATGGGGATTAGTGGTGCTGGTAAGACCACTTTGATGGATGTTTTATCCGGAAGAAAAACAGGTGGTTATATTGAGGGAACAATAACTATTTCTGGATACCCCAAAAAACAAGAAACATTTGCTCGTATAGCAGGATATTGTGAGCAAACCGATATCCACTCACCTCATGTTACAGTCTATGAATCCTTGCAATATTCTGCATGGCTAAGGTTACCTCCGGAAGTTGATTCTGCAACCCGAGAGGTAAATATCTTATTCATGAGTTTTTTTTGTCTGAAACAGCAACATACATTGAGTTTTGTGAAATGGGACAATGTACTATTTCTATCCCGCTGAATTATTTAAAGATGGCTTTGTGTCCTATTTGGAACAACTGGCAAGGTTACCAGCTGAATAGGCACAGCTTGTGAATTCATCAGATAATCGGAAATTTTACCTACGCAGAATGCTTACTGGTTATCCGATTACCCGAACAGTAACACAACAAGAAACCATCATTCTAATGGCTCGGTGGGACAAATTATAGTATGTTGTACCATTTGTGACAAAAGTGAAAGTACATTGTTATTTATAGATGCTATTTAAAAATTGATCATAGTTTTATGTGATAATATTAGCAGAATTTTTTACGACATGTTTAATTGTATGTAGATGTTTGTCGAGGAGGTAATGGAGCTAGTTGAACTGGTTCCACTAAGGGAAGCACTTGTGGGCTTACCAGGAGTAAACGGGCTTTCAACTGAACAACGAAAGAGGCTCACGATAGCAGTCGAGCTTGTGGCTAACCCGTCAATAATATTCATGGATGAGCCTACATCAGGACTTGATGCACGGGCTGCAGCCATAGTCATGAGAACGGTTAGGAACACGGTTGACACAGGAAGAACAGTGGTCTGCACCATACATCAGCCAAGCATTGACATATTTGATGCTTTTGATGAGGTAACATAACTGTATCAGATAAGACACTTAAAACTTGCAGCAAATTATAAGGAGACTAATCAACATGTTATGCGAAATACAGTTATTTCTTTTGAAAAGAGGAGGTGAAGAAATATATGCTGGCCCATTAGGCCGTCATTCCTCTGAGTTGATCAAGTACTTTGAGGTCAGTGTAATTAATCTAAAAAAGTATATAATTTTCCCACAAGTTTTTCATTGAAATATTAACATTCAGTGATGTTTTTTCAATTAAGGGAATTGATGGAGTGAGTAAAATTAAAGATGGTCATAATCCTGCTACTTGGATGTTAGAGGTGACTTCTACCGGCCAGGAAGCAACACTTGGGGTTAACTTTGCAGAAGTATACAAAAACTCAGAATTGTACAAGTACGGTCACTTCATTTCTACAAAAATGCATATTCATAGGTGGCAAAAACAAAGGGTAACAGGTCAATCATGGGTTTGGGCCAAAACGGGAAATTCAAGACTGATCAGGTTGCGTTGTCCTGGATTTAAGTATGTCCAAAATCTTTATAAATGAAGTCAATAGGAAAAGATCAAAAGAATCATATTATTTCAAATAATAATTTAATTTTTTTAAATAATTAAGGAATTTCACTTTAGGCGTCTTTTGACCCATTTAACCCACTTCCGTTTAAGCTGATCCTTTTCTTTTACCACCCGTTAGAGACCCAATAAAAAACGTGAATCGACCGCTTAGTATATAAATGGGTCAAAATTGCCACCTCTAACCCAGTATGTGCGTTCTAAAAAAGGATTTTGGTCACACTTCAGGAGAAATAAAGAATTGATAAAGGAAAGCAGTAAACCGATACCTGGTTCTTCAGATTTACACTTCCGCTCTCAATATTCACAATCCTTTTGGACACAATGTATGGCATGTTTGTGGAAACAGCATTGGTCCTATTGGAGAAACCCACCATACACTGCTGTGAGGTTTTTGTTTACAACCTTTATAGCTTTAATGTTTGGCACAATCTTCTGGGACATGGGATCCAAAAGGTAAACAGATAGAATTAACTAACACAAAATATAAAAAGATAAATCATTGATCTTTTATTAAACTTGTTTTACTTCTTACAGAGAAAAAACACAAGATCTTTTTAATGCAATGGGTTCAATGTATGCTGCAATACTCTTTATTGGTGTACAAAATGCAACATCAGTTCAACCAGTTGTTTCTATAGAAAGAACAGTTTTTTACAGAGAAAGAGCAGCTGGAATGTATTCAGCATTGCCATATGCTTTTGGACAGGTACACAAATAATACTTGGTGTCTCAAAATATTCTTAACCATTTGATCCTTACGAATTTTGTTTTACTTATATGTAATTGTGTTATACAGGTTATGATTGAGATTCCATACGTCTTTGTTCAGACTATTGTCTATGGAATTATTGTATATGCAATGATTGGATTCGAGTGGACGGTTGTCAAGTTCTTTTGGTATCTCTTCTTCATGTATTTCACATTCTTGTATTTCACATTTTATGGGATGATGACGGTTGCGGTAACACCTAACCACAACTTTGCTGCTATAATCTCATCGGCATTTTATGCCATCTGGAATCTTTTTTCAGGGTTTATTGTTCCACGAACCGTAAGTATTAATTTTCACTTTCCTAGTTATCAATATATAAAAAGTCAATTCTTGAACCTTTTTTTATATCATAAACAGAGGATACCCATATGGTGGAGATGGTATTATTACATATGTCCGATTGCTTGGACATTATACGGATTGGTTACTTCGCAATTTGGTGATATAACGGACAAGCTTGATACAGGGGAAACAGTTGCAGAGTTTGTCCACAACTTTTATGGGTTCGAATATGATTTTATAAAATATGTGGCCGTAATTATTGTTGGATTTACTGTTTTATTCGGGTTCATATTCGCGTATTCCATCAAGGCGTTTAACTTCCAAAAACGGTAGTAAGCAGATCCAGAAAGTTCGGGAAGCAGTGGGCAGTATGTAAATCAAGATACTTGTTTCATTTTGTAGCATCTTATTAGTTAGTTTTTGTCATTATTTGAGTTATTAGTTATGTGTGTTACGACTAAAGATTGTGAGTGCTTATATAAATAGAAACAATAAAATGTATTTATTCAGAATGAATGGAAAAAAAGTTTTGAGCACTAATGTGCTATAGGTACACATCCCATCAATTGTCATTATAACACCATGGTATAAGCTGCAATGAATTAAAACAAACAAAGAAATTACTCTCTACACCAAAGTATATAGCTTATGCACAACAAGAGGAACTTTGTGATCCTTGTGGATCAGAATCAATAAGAAAGATTGCATAAATAGTTTCATCAAAATACCACTTAGGATGTTAAAGCATTTTCTCATTCCTAACAAGGACTGAACTTTTAAATAGAAAAGGAAATTTTTTTAAGGTGCTAGATTTTAAAAGTCTTTCCATTTTGAGTAACCAGCTTTCAGTTATTTTTTAGTTAAATTAGCAAACTTTTGATTTTTTTCAACTTACATGAACCCAAGTTTATAGCAACACAACATACAAGTTTCTAAAGTTAGCTCCACAAATAACCCAAAATGAAATGCTGCAATCCATGGGGATTAAAGAAAACACTGCAACTGTAATAGTAGAAGAGGAAGTATTTGCCAACTGCAGGCCTAAAACTATTGATATCATCCACAAGATTATACCACTTCATCAATACAGAAAGTATCTTTACATTTGATAAATCTTCACTTGTGATTTTATTAATCTTTCTTGAGAATGCACCAAGAAACAGAAACCCAGCCTTAATCTACGACTAATACGCCTACAGTGTCGATTACCAAAGGCCACATGCTTTCATCATGTAGCCATGTAGGCTCAAAGTTGCAATTTTTATTAGTCCAGAAGGAGTACAAACACGACTATTATACTAGTTATATAATTATGAATAATCATACCCAAAACATATTCAATTATCTAAGTGTATGTTATTCATGGAAGGTAACTAAGTGTAACGTTATTCTTTATATACAGAGTATCAATGCAACCCTATTATACACACAATCATTCAATCAATATACAATATTATTAACACCAAGGCAGGGATGAACGTATGCATGAACTTTAAGGTAAAACATAATGCACCGTCCTCCGAGACATTTTATCAAACGGGTTATGGGCATTATCAAGCACAGGGTAAAATTACCTACTGAAGGAGCTGAAAAATACCTTGTTATGCAGAGTTTCTGAAGCAGATTACAGGTGTGAAATTATTGTTGTTTTGTGTACTTTCGATTGGCAACATTTTCTACTGGTAGTGTTGGATCATTGCGGACTAAAATTATATGAAGCAGATAAAGTTTTCGATGAAAATTGGGCATACAACGCAATATTACCGATGGGCAGTGGGCTAGAATCAACTGTGAAATCGGCAAAAAATAGGCGGGTGGACGGTTCGAAAGGGGGTAAAACATTCTTAATCTCGGTTTTCGTCCCCAAGCACATCAATCACAAACATTTATTTTATTTTTTTAATAGTTTGAGTTTTGCAAATTGTTTCTATTTTCATGAAGGCAGATGCTAATTACACACCCTGTCAGGTGTTAAACATACGCCTTTTTCACGGCCCGTGAAGGGCCTCACGGGCCGTATGGGTTTCAACATTTAATTTTCACAACTAAATCAACTCACGGCCCGTGTAAGGACAAACGACCCGTAATGGTCCACACCCACGGCCCGTTAATAAGAGCAATAACAGCTCGTGAGTTCACTCACGGGCCGTAGTAGTCCTTCTGAGAATTTACTTTCCTCGATTTGCGTGCACTTTTAAATTTTATAATTATGTGACGCAACGTATTATTCCTTGATTCGATCTAAGATTCTATATAAACCGTTATATATATGACTTGTTATATACGGTTAGTGAAAAACGAAACAGTTAAAATGTCTTCTCGTGGAGATAATAGAAGACGTCAACATGAGTCCTCTTCAAACTCACGAGATATTGTGGAAAGTATTCCTGATCCAATAGATAACCATAATTGGCAGAACGGGAGGAACTGGTCTCAGAATGTTATTCACTTTATACGTAATGGTGATTCCCAAACATGCAGAGTGTATTACATGGGTCATTCCGATATTCAGTTACAATTTTGGCTTGAATTACTCGGAAACGTTTCTTTAGGTACAGAGGTATGATTTAAAGTTTTTTTGTATATTTTATTTTATTTTAAAATTCTAACAATTAAAAAGTTGTTATTTTATAGCATGTTCGAGCATGGACAAATAGACTCACAATATGGAGATACGAAGAAATACGTAGAACCGAAGAGTTGCCGGGTAGTGATCGTTGGACGATTCTCCCATTTGAGTGGTTTAACTTAATATACTCGGGGTCCGTTAACGGTAACAAATATGGAGACGGGAGTGACTGTCTATATCCCGCGTTATGGGAAGTTGATACGGTAATACTGTTTTCATGTTTTACAATAAAAATCATGAATTTATAACTGTGATTTAAATTGTTTTGTAGGTTTACGTACCAATGACTGATGACGAAGAAAATTGGTATCTTTTTAAGATTTCT
>BJCN01331941.1:0-16004 GCA_018326445.1 Flaveria brownii
ACCTTTTATTTTTAACATGTTTCAGGAAATACTCAAGTATGATTACTACTTTGAAGCTTATCACATCTAGAATTGGACCTAGAGAAATAAAAGGATGAACTTGTCACATTTAACTTTTATATCATTATGTTATCTTGTTTGAGACTTATGTTTGTAATGTTACTTATGAATAATATATTTGAATTTAATAATAGTGTTATGTGGCTGTGAACGATCTTAACTCTCACATCTCGACGTTTCCGCCGTCAAGGTTGGGGTGTGATAGTTGTTTCTTGAAAAACATGTTAAAAATGGATCAACAATAATGTTGGTGAGCTCGTAAATTTTGAGACTCGATAAGTAGTTGTAAAGTAAGTAGTCAAGTATGAATCAAAAACTCATCATGTAAAGTAGCCATAACAAAGTAAGGATAAATGCATTTATGAGTCCATAACTAAGCCTTTGACTGCATGCATCGTTCGATACTTATATCAAGTATGGAAATAATAGTCATGTTATAGTCTGCGTGGTAATGATAATTTAATATCATTGACTGTGGATTTACGTGTTCCAATCAGTCGAGAGAATGGGGATTGTCAGTCCCGATAGTACTATCTATATTAAACATGCGGCTCCAACCCGAAGTTAAGTAGTTGTGTAAGATAGCGAGGTCTTTGTAAGTCCAACCCAATAAATAAACATTCAATACCAACATGTGTATAAGCATAAGACATAATAGTAATGATTCATGTAAGTAACATATTTCTCCCCCAAAATTAGTAAAAGAAAAACGGGCTACGAAAACTCACTGATCGATGGTTCTGATACGAACAGGTGAAACAAGATGGATTGCCCTTAGACCGAAGCAGTTCCTACATATATATGTGGTAGACAAATAAGGTTTATGTTCCCATTAATAAGTTGTTAAATGATGTGACGAATCGAGTGTTACGTAATAAGTTTTAGTTTTAAATTATTGATTGAAAGTAAACTTATCCATATTTATAGTTTTGTACATGTGTGTGAGCCCCAGTCGGAGACACAGACTTCTTCCTAGTGGAAGTAGGACTTCACCAAGGATTGATATTGAGCCTATTTCTTTTCACAGTAGTGTTGGATGAGATGGACAAGTCTATACAGGAGCCAGTCCCTTGGTGCATGTTGTTTGAGGATGATATTGTATTAATATCAGAATCTAAAAAGGTGTTTAACGAGAGATTAGAACAGTGGAGAGCGACACTAGAGCGCAAAGCTTAAGGATAAATCACTTTAAGACAGAATACATGCATTGTAACTTTAATAGAGAGAATGAAGAGGACACACAATTTAGTATCCATGGTCTTGTAGTCCCATATGCATCTAGGTTCAAATACCTAGGCTCGTACGTACAGGAAGACAGAGAGATACACAGTGATGTAGCCCATCATGTTCAATCAGGATGGTGCAAGTGGAGAGTAGCATTAGGGGATTTTGTATGATAAGAGGTTCCCAACAAGACTAAAGGGAAAACTATGAAAAGTGATAGTACATCTGGCTATGTTATACGGAACAGACTGTTGGGTCATAAAAAATTGCATGAGCGACAAATAGAGGTCGCTTAAATACGAATGCTAAGGTGGATGTGTGGACACACAAGACTGGATCGGATAAGCTTCGACGTGTTTCGGCAGAGGCTACGGGTGGCTTGTATCACGGATAAAATACGAGAGGGACGATTAAGATGGTTTGGGCA
Source organism: Flaveria brownii (assembly GCA_018326445.1). NCBI lineage: Eukaryota > Viridiplantae > Streptophyta > Magnoliopsida > Asterales > Asteraceae > Flaveria > Flaveria brownii. The sequence goes on from BJCN01331941.1 coordinate 1,712, forward strand.
CGTGAAGAGGAGACCGATGTCAACGCCGGTTAGAGTAGTAGAGAACATCACCTTAGATGGTAGGAGGAGTAGAGGAAGACCTAAGTTGACTTGAGATGAGATAATTAGGTGGGATATGGTAGGGTTTACACCTCTCCAAGCACATGATCAAGGATAGGAGTGCGTGGAGACATAGAATTAAAATTAAGGACTTCTAATAGGATCTGTTGGCAGGAGGAGTAAAGGAACACCTGATGCATGACCACCCGCGTGATGTGTAGGTTATCAATATTTTCCCTTTATAGGTGAAACATGTTGCTTATTTGATGTATGCACTATCTTCGGGTTGTTATGCTTATGCGTATGCTTATGTGATGTATGCTTATGGGATGTATGCACTATAATTTGGTTGTTATGCTTATGAATATACTTATGAATATGCCTACGCTTATTCTAAACTCCTATTGTGATATATACATATGTGTTGTATGCTGCTTGCTATTGTTTTCGAGTCGGGGGTCTCTTTGAAAGCGGTTTCTCTATCTCGCAAGATAGAGGTAAGACTCGCCACCACCTACCCCTCCCAGACCCTGCTTTTTAGTGGGATATATTGGACATGTTTGTTTGTTTGTTTGTTTTACGTTTTACGAACCGTTAGTAATATTCGATTATTAACTTAATATTTATAATAAGTGTATAACATATATGCATATTATGAAATTAGTATATTTTGTCATAATTATAATCTCAAATGCGATAAAACAACATTTTGTGATTTATAGTTTGCTTGATTTCTGCGTTTTTACAATTCATTTTGCGCTAAAGTTTTAATTAACCAAATATGCTAAATAAAATATGGAATTTTTACTATACTTATATATGAGTTTTAACTTAATATTAAAATAAATGTAACATTTTATTAACTTTATTTAGTAGTCCACATAATTGTATTCTATTAAAAGTATGTGCAGCTATATTCTGGAGTTTTAAAAATATTTCAGTTAGTTGGGGGTCGAAATTTTAATCATTTTACGTTAGACCACTTGACTTTTAAAGCTAACACATAGAATAATTACCAAAAAAAGAATCAAGTCAATCGGGTAATAATTTAGGGAGTTATGGCCTCCCAAAGTCGACCTAAGTAATCTGCCAAAATGATCGGTTTTGACATTTCGTTTCAAAATCAAATTTTGAGAGCCCAAAACTTACTGAAAAATTGTGTATTATTATGGTTGGAAAGATAACCCTTTGAACTTAACTTTAGGCTCAAGAATCATACATTTTGATTTTGTTTTGACCAAGTTATGACCTTTCAAAGTTAAGGTAATTTTCAGACAGAATCCGTTTTATATATCGAGCAACTTTTAAACCATAGATTTTTATATGAACAAGTAATGCATTTGTTTTCTTGAATATTATATGACTTAACCACATATATATATATATATTTATAATTTCATTATATTAAACATATTAAAGTATTTGTTGAGTGTAAAAGAATGATTACCTCAACGTTTGTTAGAAACGAAGCTTGAACTTAAGGTTATACGTGTTGTGCTCTTGCTATGATTTCTTGGCAGCTTGGAGGGCTGTCATTTTTTTAGATATTGCAGGGAGCAAAGGGCTGAAATAGATGATTATAAAAAGGAGAAAATGAGTAAGATGGTGAATTGTTTTTTTGTTGCAACTCAAGGGGTATTTATAGGGCCTTTCTTTTGGGCATGATGTCAAGTGGTATGGTGATGGATGATGATGTATGGTGTGCAATGTGGGAGGTCACGGTGAAGACAAGGCAAGAGGGGACGCTAGTAATATTCACCAACCTTGTAAGTAACCACCAAGTAAGTCATCATGGGTGTGGATATGGTTGCATGGTATTGTTTATAAGATTTCTTGATGGGAGGCTAATTCTAGGTTAAAGATGATGATGTTTGCCATATCTTTTGATAATTTGTAACCATATGATGTTTAATGTAGGTTATTTGATTAGTTAATTTGGTTATCGATCTCATTTATGTTAGCGTAAAATATAGAATCGCGTTAGTGTAAATAATTCTGTTATAAATCTTACAAGTTAGATTAAGATACTTTTGTAACTATTTGAGGGTTTTAGTAATAAAATCAAATCTTTAGTTTGTATTTTAATTCGACTTAGAGGTGCACATACAAACCGGGTCCCCGACCCGACCAGGAAACTCGACCCGAAACCAAACTGGGTTCAACCTGGGACTAGATCAAACCGGTTCTTACTCGAAAAAACCGGCGGTTTGGGACCGGTTTTACCAAACCAAGTTCAGGAACCGGCCCAAAAAAACCGGTTTGGAACCGATTTTGACCGTTAAAAAAACTTTTTCAAACGGTAATATAGCCGTTTGAAGCATTTTTTGACCGTTTTTGACCATTTTACCCTTATATGATAGTATAATAGGTAGTGGGTGTAATGGTTTAGTCACAACACTCCAAAGCTAAAAAACGTGCTTAAAAATGCAAAAACGCTCTCTCACTTGCTCTACTTTCTACTATTTTCTACTCTCTTGAATTATATAATATGACTTCTGAAGCATCCGTTCCAATCGGTGGATCCTCAAGCGCCGCTACCATTGTAAAAATTCTACCAACAATGAGAAATCAAGAGATTTGGTGCAACTACGACTTATACGAAATATCGAATGGTCAAAATAAAGCTCGCTGCAATGCTTGTGGTTCGTTTTTCAAGTTGGATTCAAACTCGACTTTGAGAAACCATATGACCAAATGGTGCAATGCTTTGAAAAGTACGCCGAGTCAATGCCAAACATCAATCGGAACCGATGGTGGTATATGGAACTTTGACGTAGATATGGTTCGAGATAGAATGGAAAAGTTTGTAATTCAAAAAGGATTACCGTTCGACCACTTCGACAACCCTCGGTTAAAAAAATTGATTAAAGGAACTCTTCAACCGCACTACACTCACATAAGTCGCACCACTTTTAGACGTGATTGTTTAGAACTTTGGAAACAAGCAAAAAATTATTTAAAAAGTTTTATTTGAAAATTTACAAACCGGTGTGAACTTAACTACTGATGTTTGGTCCGCCCCACACAATTACCGGAATCGTTCTTTTTGCGTCACCGCCCATTGGATAGATCCAAGTTCGTGCCAAATGATGAAACGTACGATTGTGTTTGAATTATTTGGATATCCGCATACCGGTGATAATCTATTTCAAGCTTTTGATTTTGTAATCAAAACATATAAATTAGAAAACAAAATTTTCTCAATGTCATTTGATAACGTCTCGAAAAACACATCCGCCGTTGATAAATTAAAATTAAAATATAAACTGGTTTGTGACAGCGTATTTTTTCATTCAGAATGTGTTGCACATATTATTAATTTAGTTGTGCAAGATGGTCTTGCCGTTCGTGAAGTTGAGGATTTCAAATCTTCTTTAAAAATTATGTTACGTTGTATTTTTAAAACTAGTAGAAAAAGATATGTTGATTATAGACAAACGTGTCACGGTACGAATTCCATTTGTTTAATACCAAATTGGGATGTCCCGACTAGATGGAAATCAACTTGGAAAATGTTTAATAGTGCTTTGCGACAAAAAGAAACACTTCATATTTTTCATGATGGTCTTGGGATGCGGGGTCAGGTTGTTTCATTTCCGTTAAAGGGTTGTGAATATATTCAAGAAATAACTCAATTTTTAGAGGTTTTAAAAACACAACTATAAAATTATTGGAGGTTTATTATCCGATAAGTTGTCTAGCACATAATCAAGTGTGTTTAACGACACATAAATTAAGTGAATTTGAATAAATAAACGACATGTTTTCATCAATGGTGACACCTATGAAAGAAAAATTTTAAAAATATTTCACCTAACTACCCCCTGTTTTTACGTGTTCTGCCACACTAGACTCGTGCTTAAATGTTTCGGGGGTGGAAACTTTAATTGATGAGATAACTTATGATTCAGATTTACATGAAAAAAATCTATTTTTGCAGTTAATGCAAATGAACAATTTAACGAGTATCTTAAAAAATTATTTAATATTTATCTTAAATATATGGTATAACATCAAACATCCAGCGGTCATCGACCGTAATGGAATCGAGTTCGTCGAGCTCAAGTAGAGACCCGATGCTTAATTTATATAATACTTTGAGAAATGAAAATAGTAAACGACAAGGGGGTAACACCCCAAGTAGCGAGCTCGGGAGGTATACCGGAACTGATTTTTTTATCTACTATGACTCCCAAAATTTTTTTATCATTTGATATTCTGACATTGTGGAAGGAAAATGAATCACAATTTCCAATCCTAACCGCTATGGTCTGTGATTTACTAACCGTCCAAGCTTACACGGTAGCTTTGGAGTTTGCATTTTCTGTTAGTGGGAGGGCTTTATCGATAAACAGAACAAGATTAACTCCAACAACGGTAGAGATATATATTTGTTTAAAAGACTACTTAGATGCGGCCGAACGAAGACAAGATAAATCAAACATTGAAGAAGAAATATCAATTGAAAAAGAAATACACGAACAAGAAGTACAAACCGGACGATCGTCACAACTCTCAGACAAAGAATTGCTTATGATTTGTCTCAACGCATTGGCACACAAACCGACGAAGACGATTAAATTTAAAAAACTTGTATTCGCAAGATGTATATTCTGTTTTGTTTAAAACATATATAAGTGTTTATTTTTAAGTTTATTTTTAATGTATTTTTAAATAAATACCGCTCAATAAAAATATATTTGTAGTTGTTTCAATTAATTTACTTTTAATTAAATTGTATACTTTAAATATTATTTATTGAAATAAAAAAATCAGTTTTTTTGGAACCGGTTTTTGGACCCGAACCGGTTTGGAACCGAACCAGACTGGTTCCAACCGGATTGGGTCATATTGGCCCGAAACCGCTTCCGGACCCGACCCGGTTATTGGTCAAAACTGGTTCCAAAATGGTTGACCTGAACCCGGTTCGGTTTGAACCCGAACCAGTGCAAGTAAAAAAACCGGTTTGATTTTTGAGCTAAAAAGGAGAAGAGTGGTAAAGGATGTGGCAAATCTTGTAATGGCGGGTCTATGTAATGGGGAGCTTATCGTTGCTTATCAAGAACCGAAATTGATTTTTGAGCTAAAAAGGAGCTTCTGATCGATTTGTAGTCCTTTGAGTACTCTGATTCTCAAGAACCGTTTCTTTGAGCAATGGGGAGCTTTTGATCGATTTATAGTTTTGACTTTTGAACCTTCCTTTTTGAAACAAATTTTAAGATGACTTTTTCATGAAGTTGTTTTTTTTCTCAAGTAGTGATAACAGTACAACTGTATAAGTACATAACTATAGACCTATTTTTATATAATAAGAAAACCTATTTCTATATAATAAAAAAGTTGACCTCGTAAAAAACTTGAACCCAGTTAATTAGCAATGCAGAATGCACGCATCAGGAGCATATTGCGATAACACGCATTTTGCGATATGCAACGCGTCAAGGGCTCATAATGTAAACGCAATGCCAACAAGTGTGGCGTTGCGCTAAGAGTGGTGCATCAAGCGCATAATATGCGCGCAATTTAAAGCCAAGATTATGATAAGATAAAAAAATCTTTGTTCTTGTCTCGATTTATCTAAACAAAAATACATTTTGTAATTCATAATATTTGATTATGTTTAGATTTATTATCATTGTTACTCTTTTGATTCTCTCATATAAAATCAATATTGCAATTCATACTATTATGGGTTATGCTGAGAATTATATACATTGTTTTAATAAATTATTGATAATACGTTCTTGAACAAAGAAAGCTTTATGTTTGTTAAAATCATCACCTTTTACTATCAAAGAAATCAATATTCCTAATAAGGTTTTTCAATCCGAATAAAGAAAACAACAATGAATTAATGTATATTTTTTTGAAAAGAAAGTTTGGATATTAATTATGTTTTAGATACCATAACATTAAAAGTTTCATGTTTTACTAAATTATTTGTTATGAAAAGTAACTAAAAAAAGAAAAAAGAAGTATATAGGTTTAGTGGCAATTTATTATAAATTAATAATTACAATGTTTTATATTCATAATATTTAGCACCATATAATGTATGGAAGGTTCAAATGTGATAATTATATCAATTAAATTTAAATAATGGTTATATATGCTAGAAGATAATTACTCTTAAACTCTATTTATGACATTGACATTAAATGATACTTATGAAAATTACTTACACTATAATTGTTATAGTTTTTTAATATATTTGAAAAGTATGATATTGTTACTATGTGATGACATGTGTATTAACATATGATGATATATATCCACATACAAATAGTAAATTAACACCTTTTGATGTATTTAGATTTGAATTAAATAATTTTCAACTCAAGTAACATTACAAGTATAGTTAGTTTTTATACATATGTGAAACGATACATTTATTATATTTATCTCAAATAATATCGTAAGTATTATTATTTATGTGAAATAATAGTACTTACAAAAATATATAGAGTTTGAGCAATGTTATTTAATATAAATGTTATACTATATATTATCTAGGCTTAGGTATGTTGGTGCATTCAGTTTCGTTTAGAGTTTCACACATGCATTGGCCACCAAGGGTTTGATCATTTGTAAATTTCTGTGTCATACTTTCTTTTCATAACCATGTAGAGAAAGAGAAGAGTGCAAGTGACTCTTTCTGAAGGGATGGACACGACATTGCATACGACATAGATTTACCTGGTAAATGGTACGTTAGCAGATGGTTGTTCTAATCGAAGAAACAAGTTAGAGATTATAGCCAAGTGATAAACAGCAGAACTATAATTGTCGGTGGTTGACACACATTTCTTTGAAACTCAGACCGAAACAATACTTGAAGCCTTGAAGGAGTTGTTAAAGATTGTTTTTTGTAGCAGAACTTAACATTTGCAGGTTTCGTCAAGTGCTTGGGTGGTCGAACCAATGGATGGTGCATGTATCGCGATCATAGAGGTCGCTTGTGTAGCCGAAAACCTCCATTTTTCGTTCATAAAAGAAATAGAAAGTGAAAAGGGAGGGAGACATGAGAGAGAAAACATGGAAGAGATATGAAGAGTTGATGCGAGAAAGAAAAAAAAGATATGAGATATGAAAGTGGGTGAAGAAAGTGTTTTATTTTCTGTGATATGATGTCTATTTTCTTTTCTATCTTTACACACCTGGCACAAAATTACACTAAAAATGCAAACACAAAAGTCATAAAGGATGTTGGGTACTTGGGTAATTCTAAACCTATACTTTGGATAAGGCATGCCTCTAGCATTTGCAAATGTTAGGATGCACTACAAAATATTCGATCAATGTCGATTTGTCGCCGCTAATAACCCCAAATGTCGCCGCTAATGGTGACATTTCTTGTAGTGGTGCTACTAAGTTTTACTTTAATTTGCTACACTGCAGCATTTCATTTTTAAGGGATTTTATTGATGTCTCGTAATGTTTATTGGTTATATTATACACGCGAGGCTTATTAGATGAAAAATACAGTATACATAAAACTTAATAGGGTGAACACCTTTTTATGTAGCAACCGTGTTTAGAATCTAATGGATAATGTTAAGACTCATACTTACTTTGAACTTTACCCTATTTAAACACAACTTAAACTATTACCCCATATATTTCATAAAATATCATTCAAGGCGTCGCTCACAGAACCCCGTAGTAACACGCGAGGGTCTTAATTCTAGTTTGCCAAAAGAAAAAAAAGTCAATGAAGAAGATCAAGGTATATATTTCATATGTTTTCTCTAGATCCAAGGTAGATCTATGTTGAATTGGTGTTCATACACCATTTTGTGATGATAAATTTGACACATTTGTGAGCATATGTTTAGATCATGGGTGTTAACATTCTCGATTCTAAGGTTCTTTCTTGAGAGTAATCAAATGGTGAGTTCTTGATATTTGCTTTTATATATTTATGTGTTTTCGGGCTAGAATACATACTATGATCATTTACTTAAAGTGTACATGATTTTAGTAGTAAACTTGTAGGAGTACTTAATTTATTGATGTTTTCGATCCAAAATATTCGAGATAAATCTCAGATTCTTATAGTTCTCCGCATATGTGTATAGTTCTCGGACTATACAGTTCCCGCTTCCCAGGGTAATATTTGGTTTGTACATACATAATATGTATTCGACACCTAGTATGTATTCGATCTGCATGGTATTTGGGACATAGTATGTATTTGGTGTGCATAGAGTTAGACACATAGTATGTACTCGGCTTTGCATTATTCTCCACATATAGTAAGTACTCGACCTTGCTAAGCTCTCGGTATAGTTCACAGTTCGTGTGAACTTGAGTTTTGTCATCTAGACCATGATAGCATACTATTATAGGCTATAATCTCATTCGAATGATGTCATTCGAATATGATTATAGCCTATGGTAGCATTCTAGAAAAAAACCATAAAAGACTTAATTTTTATGAAAAGTCTATGCTAAAATTATAAAGTAAAAAAGAATTAAAGAATGAAATAAGGATGAAGTGCTAAAGTGTAATTACTGTTATGATAAAACGATAAAAAAGTTAATGATAGTTAAAGAATGTAAAGGGGCCTAAAAAATACTAAAGATCACATGTCAAAGTTAAAGTTTAAAGTCTTGTAAACCAGACATGAATCTGTTTTCGTTGCATTAACTTGCCTTGTGCAAGATCACCTATTAAAGGATTGTACCTTCTTGCACACTCAAACGATAGGTGGCTTATATTATGCTCACTCACCTTGACAGGAGTTATGTCATATACACTCATATGATAGGGGTTTTACCTTGTACTCGCTCGTCTTGACAAGAGTTATACTTTATGCATGCTCACTCGTTAATGGAGCTTTGTATTTGTACAAACTCAATGATAAAGATAAAGATAATAAAGTCAAAGTTAAAATAATTTTTAATGAAAATGTTATGGTACTTAATAAAGTAGTAAATGACAACGTGACAGATAAGTTAATTATGAGATACGTTAAGGTTTATAAATGACTGGTATGCCGAAGTATTTTGATAAAGTTAAAATCAGAACGAACATAGCAACAATAATTTTTATATAAGTATTAGTTTGACAAGTATTGTAATTGAATAAAAAATGAAAGCTTGACATGTTGATAGGAGTTATCCTAAAATTGACATTTTAAAAAGATTAGTACTTTGTTATCTTTTGGATTCTAAAGTGATAGATCATGAATGATATATGACAATGTACTCCTACTAGAATGACTTCTTGGTTGTTTAGTGTTGAAAAGTAGGAGGTTGCTCTTGCGTTATGGCGGGGAATTGTGTATGTATGGCTTTAATAATTGTGTATAATACTATCAAAGTTAAACATACACTAGGTAAGTGTTATTGAAGATCTTTGGTAGGGGAATGGGAGCATTTGGTTTAGCTACACTGCTGTAGTAGGAAAGAAATTAAATACCAATGTGGGGATAGCCTACTTGATAGAGGCTTTGCTTTTTAGAGAAGATGTCCTGGGTTCAAAACCAGACAATGATGTAATATAAAATAATTTATAAGTAAGATAGATTTGCCGTTTAAAAAAAAAGAAATCAGACTGACCATCATGAACATTAGTACTGCTTTGTTCCATAGAAAGTTCCTTTGATCTCAAACCTAATACTTTTCAAATGCTAAATTGATAAAAAAGCCTAACACAAACTAACGTTAAATTAAAAACTTCAAAACCCGTATTCCCTCGACTTGATTCAAACCTAATAACTTCACAAAAATTCCTTAAAACTAATTCTAAATCACACATTCATTTGCACAAAAATGCAATCATAAGCACTGCAACCAGCCAACAACAAATACATATGAAAATATAAAATGTCAAATGAAAATGAATTTAGCTGAGCTTGAGATCACTCATTTTACTTCTGATATAAAAAAAATAACCGATTAGAAGAATATGATTAAAAATGATAGAGTTAATTTCAATTTTGGTTCTAAGGTTTGACTAAAGTAATAATTTTTCTCCAAAAATTAAAAACATCAATTTATCTCCAAAAGTTTTATAGGTTGTTTCAATTTCACTCCAAAAGTTTTATTATTTTCGATAAAGTTGAAACAATTAATAAATTTTTTAGACTGAAATTAAAGCAACTTATGAAACTTTTGAAGGTAAATTGATGTTTTTAATCTTTTGAAAGAAAATTATTATTTTTAACAAAACTCAAAGGAGTAAAATTAAATTTAACTCAAATTGATAACATTATACAAAATTGCATGCCAACGTTTGTTTGCATATTAACTATTAAAAATGCTTATTTCCAGCTGACCTGTGTTCATACTTCTTCACAATCACTTTCCAAAACATTCTATCAACCAAATATTAGTAAATATTGTCTTTAACTTACCTCAATTCATATGTTGTTTAATTTCGAGTTTTAGAAGTTACAAATATACATACAACTATATATGTCCAACGTTCATGTATAAAAAAATAAAGAACATTCAACATCTTAAGGCTCCTGCTGAGCATACATAAGCTATATAGTAAATATGAGCTTTAAGCATAATTTGAACTCATATAAGCCCTATACAAAGTAGCACTCATTTTCTCAAAGCATAAGCTGGAAACACATACTTGGTTTCTAATTGACACAGCTCAAAGTCGATGTTAGGAGGAAATTCATTAAATAACTACTTTAGATTGCGAGGTAGAGGAGACGATAACGTTCGCAAATCAACAATATCCCCGGTCATGGTTAACAGCTGAATGTAGCACACTAACGATGTGTTCCCGAGTCTCATTTAAAAAGAGAAAAGAAAGGAAATACAAGAAAAGAAAAAATAGCTGTGTTTCAGAGTTTTTTTTAATAGAAGAAAATGAAAGGATTGTTAGAAATTTGTGTTCCTAAGTTTAGTTAGGGGGAAAAAAAGAAATGAAAGAAAAGAAAAGGAAAATAAAATTTAAAATCAATCCTTTCAAAATAGAGAGAAATGAAAAGAAAGAAAAAAAAAGCAGAGAAAAAAATAGAAAAAAAAATATTTTTTTTTTTTCAAAAGTAAACTCGCAAATACAAAGTCAACACATAAAACACATGAATTAGACAAAATATTATATGAGTGGAGTGATTTGAAACACCACCTTTTTCGAATGATTGAATCAATTCATTTGAGGAATAAAAGTATAAAAACCCATAGTGACTACTAATACTATCTTTGTCTCTGCAAGTTAGAGCTTATTAATAAGTTATGGGTTCATTGGGCGGTGGGTTCTCCAATGGCGGAATTTGGGGAATGCGACCCTTTGATTCCGAAAACGGAAGACGTCGGAATCCCCCCAAATCATCGGCATCATCTCCGGCCACCGGAGAAACAGGCGGATGGTTCCCTCTGAAGCCAGCCGCCACCGCCGCAACACTTGCCCTAACCGGTGACACCATCGCTCAGCTGAGAGAAAGATGGGTCAACTCCAAATCGCTGCAAAATCTACACCCTTCTTATTCTAATGAGGTCAGTCGTCCAATTGCCACAATACCCACATCGTATCTTTGTTTAGATTGTCTTGATGCTGTTGTATGTTTGGAGTTTGAGTTGATTAGCTGTGTGTTTTAGTGAATTTTAAGCTAATTATTCATGTTATAGATTATAGTTAACAACCCATGCTGGAAACTAAGTTATGAATGTCATGTGGGAGTTTTGAATTGAGTTAGGTGCTACTGTAAATGAAAAAGTTTAAATTAGGAGTTGAATAACATTATAATTGTTGGTTTGTAATGAGAACAAAAGGTTGTGGTTCATGCTGGTAAAATTTTCAATGCTTAATATTGTTGTACTCTTTTTCATTCCTTTATTCATCTTGTCATATTTTCTTTTAACATGATGTTGTGCTTAAAGTTCAAACATGTAAGGTGTAGATGGTAACACGAACAAGAAAGAAAAAATCAAACCACATATGCATATTATTAAATGAGATGTAATGATGTATACAATAGAATTCTGAATTTAATCTGGGTATTCATGTGAATAGACAAGCAAATGTTGTGGAGACTCAACTGTAGTTTTGATCATTTTGAAAACTTTTTCGGGGTTCACAATTTGTTTTACATCTGTTTGAAGTTAAACTGAATAGCCAGATCTTAATAGAAATAAACTATTATTCTACTGAAAAATGTAAACTTTTAAAACATCTTTTGATGGAAATCTGATATTCAGTTTTTCTGTTTCATGTATTGAAAGTTCAAAGCTTTGCACAAAATAGAAGTCCAAACATCAGTTATATCATTTATTTTTTCACTAGGTGAAGAAAGGTATCGAGTGAGGACTGAGGAGTGCTGCTGCATTTTCTAATTAAGTTGATGTAAACATACTGCTAAAGATTTTTGCATATTGGATGTACACTTGGACTACCTCTCCACATATATAGGATAGTATTAAACCGTCTTTATCATAGTCATTATCAATATCATCATCAATGCTATTGTTGTTATTATTCTGAAAATGATTATTACTGCATTACCTCATTTGTTGTGAAATCAAAAGCTGGAATAAACGGGTCTTTCCCAAAACTAAGAACAAACTTGTAAAATAACAGCTGTGAATAAGTAGCAGGAGGATTATAAGATAAGAACCACTACTGTAATATCTAAAGGAAATTGATCCGCCTAGATTAAAAGCAAAGGGAACACTTCACACCACCAAGATCAAAGATCTATGAGGGAAAATGAAGACTTAAGGAAATAGAGGTTAATTCCCTCAAATTTTTTATCCATCGCTCTTTCCAAAATGAGAGTTTCTCCATTGTATAAAGAAAAAGTTATATGACATTCTCTAGACTAAAATGAACAAAAGGATTTGGTGCTAGAATTTTTAACCAGTCATAGAAGAAAAAAATGTCTGCACAATCTGGGACCACTTGCGGCAGCATTTCTAAGAAATATGTTTTTAGCCTCCTTTGTTGTATTCTTACCTTCTTTTTTAGGCCAAGTAGAGTCTGAAAACTAATAATAAAAAAATCTGCATGCACTAGCATATGCATATGGCGAGCTTATTGAAAGCATATTAATATGGACTGCCTTAGACCAATTGTTGGGGCAGGGTGTAACTCTTGCTTTAAACAATCATAGTTTTATTCATGTTAAAAATCTGCACACGCAATCTGTTTTTATTGCCTCTGTTATCAACATCACAATTTCATAATTTAACTAGAAGGTCTGAATTTGTTATTTCATTATTTGCTTTTGAGATTTAAAAGTAGATGTAATGTATTATTATTAGGATGTCACGTGGAGTCTGCTGGACCATAATTGGCTCCGAGCCTTGCGAATGGCTTCTTATGGGTTCCTGTTGTATGGACCTGGGTCTTATGTCTGGTACCAGTATCTTGATCGTTGCATGCCCAAACAGACAGTACAGAACATAATAACGAAGGTTAAAAACAATTTTTTTTACGGTTCAAATAATTGAATCAAGAATGATTATATTTTCTTTGATTTTAATTTGCAGGTTGTATTGAACCAAATTATACTTGGTCCATGTGTGATTGCTGTTGTTTTTGCATGGAATCATCTGTGGCAAGGGAGGCTTTCAGAGCTTCCAAAGAAGTATCAGAAAGACGCTCTTCCCACATTACTTTTTGGTAGCCACTTTACTTGCACTTCAAAACTTATTAATACAGTTGTCAGTAGGCTTAATCCAATCTGATTCTTGCAGGATTTAGATTCTGGATTCCTGTCAGCGTTATTAATTTCTGGTATCTTTCTCTCTCCCTCTTTTTATGCATACGACTGTGAGCTGACCTGGCTTTAGCAACACAGATAGCGTCAAACCAATTTGGATTTATGCCAGGACGCTCTACGACAGAAGCAATACATGCCATAAGGAGGTTAATGGAGAAATACAGAGAAAAGAAAAGAGACCTCCATATGGTATTCATCGATCTAGAAAAGGCCTATGACAGCATTCCGCGTCAACTAATTTGGGAAAGTCTACGACGTAGAAGGGTACCAGAGAGGTATATCAAAATAATCAAGGATATGTATGATGGGGCAATAACGTGTGTGCGAGCCCCGATCGGAGACACAGACTCATTCACAGTGGAAGTGGGACTCCACCAAGGATCGGCACTGAGCCCATTCCTCTTCACACTAGTGTTGGATGAGATGACCAAGTCTATACAGCAGCCAGTTCCATGGTGCATGCTCTTTGCGGATGATATTGTCTTAATATCGGAATCTAAAAGGGTGCTAAACGACAAGCTAGAACAGTGGAGAGCAGCACTAGAGCGCAAAGGTTTAAGGATAAG
>BJCN01331947.1:8419-20533 GCA_018326445.1 Flaveria brownii
TTTGTGGGGAGACCGTTTCCACGGATCGAACCTGAGACCTTCGGTCCCTTAGGAACAGCTTTTACCGCTGAGACCTTCGGTCTTTCCCCCATATTATTAATGATTGATGTTTTCAAATCTTACCAAGAAAATAGCATATTATTTTAAGAACTATTTTTTCCTAGCTCCTATCATTGAGGATATCACTGGTTCTCGTATGGGATCTTTAAGTATATAAAAACTAGATCTTAAAGAAGTTTGCATCTTGTGCATTTGATCAAATTTTTCATCATTTTCCTAGCTCCCCATTCAGTGATCTCCTCAATGACATCTGCATCATTAGCCCAAGCGATCATACTCTAAAGATTTCAAATTTTGAGGTGTTTTGCCCTCATGTGATATTTCTTTTCACGCTCTTTGTGAATTTTATAATTTAAGAGAAAGTTTGCTTTTTTCTCAATTGAGCTGAACTTTAACACATTTTCCTAGCTTTCCCATGAGCCATTCTCATCAACGGACCACAAATTACTAGTTTGTACAATCTTACGCAGTCTTCAAAGAATTCATATATCTGATTTACCTCAATCTATTTGCTAAATATCAGTATTCAAAGATTCAGAATGCCTGAAAAGTTTTCAACTTTTGCATCCAAACTTTTATATATTTTCCGGGCTTCCCTGTAAAAGTTTCTTTTCAATAAAATCCCAAATCACTGATTTGAGTGAAAGGTGGAATTTCACAAAGCGCCTCTAACCTTGTAAAATATCATATATACCATATATAAGTTTTTTAAGCATAATGTACAGTGGTGGGTGTGCATGATATATTGGGGATGTATGATGTTAACTAGATGAAAGAGTCCCTCAAATAGAAATTATTAATCAGATTAAAATTAGAACTTTTTTTGGCTTATAATCTCACCAAGGGTTAATTTCATATATCCCATTCAAACTCCAAAACATCATGTTGCTTCAAGGCCATTGTATATTATTGATTATTTTGTACTGGATCTTGAACAGGTAAAATCTGTGATCTTTCTGAAAAGGTAGAAGCTCAAAGATATTGGCTTGTGCTACTATAATCGATATCAGGAACTCCAGCTATACATAATTTGATGAACGGTTCTTAATTTCCAAGGCAATCTAGTTCAGATCTGTAACTCAAAAGATAATTATTCTATAATTCATCATTAGTACTTGTGATGATATATTTATGATGCTGTATAGTAATTAAAAAAACAGTGTTTTAGACATAAGATAATTCTGGAGTCCTCTAAAGCCCCAGAATTTTGACTCATGCCATTGTTGTATTCAGATACCATGCATTTGCATAGGATGGTGTAATATCATCGAATAACAAACTTGTTCTAACTACTTGGCGCCATGAATGATAAACAGTGTGGTTTTCATAGTCTGACTGAATAAAATGTTGCTTCTAATGCTCCTGAATCTCGATTTGGATATCATGGTTGTGGTTACACCCATGAGGTGGGACCAATGATGAAAATGCAGAGACGTTTTTGTGTATTGTGAGCTGCATTTGCAGGGTGTGTGCCCTCTGTGGGGTTCATAGAAGCTCCTGTAACCTGTCTGCAATTAAAGTTTTTTCAGGATTAATCTCAAAATGTCTTGTTTCATTATATATAGGTGAAAATTTAAGCTTCTTACATATATAAAAGATAATCACCCAAAAACAGCAAAAGAGATGAACCAAAAGATTGGAATGTGCACCAGATATTCAATAGAGTTTTAAAAGTAGGATGGAAGAATAGATATCTTTTCTAGATTTTGTTGATAAAAACATTTTCAAGATCTTAGCAAAATTGGAGATGAACCTTTAGTAAACATTGACAGATTCACTACTTTTTGTAAGATGGAAGAATAACATTATTCAGGATTCTTTTCTGGGTGTCTTTGATATCGGACGCTACTACATATATAGTAGGTGACATCATCATACAAGCCATATAGATGTGGAACAAGGCTATACGACTCATATAGCCTCTGTCAGTGTACCTAACATCAATTGTTTTTTGTCGGTCAAAAAGTTGTACAATTCATGTAACTTTATATCATATGGCCTATATAAGAAAGAAACACACATCATGCGGCCCGTATAAGAGTAAAATACACCTCATACCGCCTAGACAGCAAAAAAATGTAATACCACCCATATAGATGGCAAAAGAGGCTAAACAACCTGTATAGTCAATGGTGTCTAAATAGTAAGAGATTGATGTTTGTATAGCAGATTCTTTGATATATAATTGTTCTTGCCTAATTGGCAAAGTGTTCTTGGTGGTGAAACTGTATAAGGTGTTGAAAATAACACAGCCATTGTCCAGGTTTAGTCAGAACAGATGCTGCTCTAAGTAGTAGCGTAGCGTGCTGTTTCCAAGCTTGATTTTGTGGCAAATTATAGATTACTTTGGCTTGGGTATATTAGATTTTGATTAAATTAATTACAGTGATTTCCAAAAGATTAACACAAAAATAGTCTTTCAACAAAAAACAACCACCCCTTTTGCAGTGGTTGCTTACGGTGGTTCTGCCTTCCCAGGTGGAACCGTGGCGACCCACGGCCCAACCAATGGTAAAATTCCCCCCCCCCCCCTCAAAATCTACAGCCAACTGACCAGGTAGACAAAAAGGGGAATAACGGAAAGACACATAAAAGCTTGTTACAACTCTTTATATGAAACATAATGTAAAATCTACATTACACAGTTACACAAAGCCAATTAGACAAACTTCCCTATCAAGAAACCACACATTAAATCCCAAAAAGAAAGTAGATACCTATGAAAAATTACAATGGTAAACAAGTCAAACTCAATCGCGGCTCGTGCTCGTGCTCGCTTCCCCAAAAGAAACCGAAGCTAATGATTTTGAAGCCCATGCAGCCTTAGCCTTGGCATTCATGGCTCCATGCAGATTACTTCTTTTGCAAGGCTCAGTGAGTGATGTGAATAGTTGTATTGCCCGTTTCATGTACAATAATGGATGTTCCCACAAGCTCTTAAACCGTATGTTTAGGATCCTTCTTCTCCAAGATATTCGACCACATGTCAAGATATATGGATAACTCAGGTAAACTAACCTTAAAACCACAAAAATGGTGGCTAATGTTAAGTAAGTTTCATGTTGAAGCATGTTCACAGGGGACTGGGCCCACGAAAACGGGCAGTTTTCAGGCCCACTGATGTTTCTTGTCTCATGCTCGTGTATAGTCTCCCCAAGTGATGTTTCATTGATAGATTCAGGTTTAATACCTGTACATACAATCATTTGATGTAAATTACAATAATAAGTAGGATAAATTTCATGTATACCTTCTAAATTTCATATCATCACATTTACTCTCTCAAAACATTAAATAAATAAATAAACTATCATATTTAGATGTTTCTTAGTAGTTTAAACAACATCATTTGCTTAAAAACGGACACTTAGCTTCACTAATTATAAAAAACAATATTATTACTGTGAATCATCTCATCACAAACATACTGTTCTCTTTGTTAATTCAGGGCTGTTATAACTCATAAGTAACTGATGTTATTTACATTACTACGAAACGTCTAATCATGAATACTTTGTGTTTTGAAGGGTGCGTGTGTGTTATGAAATTGCCCCTTAAAAATAAGTTCATTTATAAAATTATAATTCTTATTTACGAGTGTCATTGTATGTTAACCCAATAAAATAACTAGAATCTTGTTTAAAGTTGCACCTAAAATTAACTTGAAAAGAAAGTTTAAAAAATACTATTATGTTAAGCCAATAAAATAACTTGGATCTTCCAACTAGTGAACCCTTTCTCATTTCTAACTTATTTTTCATAAACTTTACCCTTAACCCATTGGAGACATAATGTAACCCAAATTGACCTAAAAACAACCACAACTAATAATACTTTTGGAATGAGACTAATAGACAACTATGCATTGCATGTAGGGTTCACAAAATCACAAAGGGCATGATTTTAGGCATCATCTATAATAAGTGGTGCTTAAGAAAGATATCACCTAGCACATCTACTAATGTTATTATGTTAAGGCATTAACTTAGGGGGTACCAGTAACTGTCAATCTTATAATTATCACTATCATGTTTAGCCTTGTAAGTTATAGAACCTCCTTTATCAAAAGAGCAGATTAGCGGCAGACAAGACTGAGTAAATATACCTGTAACATTGGTGTAAAAATCCGTAAGAGAATCAAGAGTCCGGGACCCATGGTAGCGCACACGCATAGTTGAATTCAAGACAAAGAGAGTAGGAAAACCATGAACTCCATATTTTGAGAGTATGCTGCACACAAATTCCTCATGTTACTCATTAAAAAAATCATGCTATTTAGACAAGCGGCTGTAGCCTATAGTGGTGCGTATACAGCCCGTCGAATTTCATGATCAGTTGTAACAAACAGACTATGGGGATTATGTACTTTTTTTGTTCAAAGTTGTGATAACCAGATAACAAATCATCTGAGCATTTAAAAATCCTATATTTTCAAAAAAAATATTGTGACGAAAAAGGACAGTATGGTAAAAATAGAGAAATGTCTTGTGACATGGAAGTAACAATCTCTCAAATTGGGATAAAAGAATGAGTAAAAAGGTCATTCTATTTTATCCTTGGGTGGTCAATTTTGTTGCCGGTATGAAACTAATTATCAAAAAATCAAAAGCATAACTTCTTTAGACAAACATTAAATGCAACTTCAGGTTGAAATAATCAATAAGATGTTTCAACAAGCATATCCAAAACACCCATCCATTTTATATTTAATGTAAAATAATTGATTTTATTGTAGAATAACAAATTTACTGAAAAATCTAAATTTATTATCACAAATGAAAATAATCTATAACTAGTTTGCAATGCTAAATGATGAATTTTTAAGTCTACTTTTTTTTTTCTTTTGTTTATAATAACAAGAAATGTCATTTAAACTACATTCAAAGGCCAATAGGTGTGAGTATAAAATTCTCAAACCTTGGTCTTATGGCAGATTCTTCAATTGCAATGTGTGAAATTGAAGGATACAAGGAAGCCATAACTGATAAAGTTGGTCTAAATGTTACTGAGAAGGGACACCATGATGCATAGAATAGGAAAACAACGTAATTTTGAGCATTGTTGTTAACCATATTTAACGCCTTTTGCAATGACGTCTCATCTCCCTAAAAATAAAGAGTTGCAAAATAGAGTCAGTAATCAAAATCTAAACATTTATACAATCAATTTGACTAAATATAGGTATCATACTATCATTACAAACAACAACTACTAAAATAACAACTATAGGTATCAAAATCTAACGTTTATACAATCAATTTGACTAATTATAGGTATCATACTATCATAACAAACAACAACTACTAAAATAACAATATAATGAAATGTTCGAATATAGTTAACTTTTTTCAATACCCCTGAAGCCAAGAATGTACTCCCTCCATCCCAAATTAATAACAACAATAAACAGGATGACAAAAGTATGGGAAAATCTTATGGGTCAAATGAACAGCATCTGTTCTTGTAACTTTTGAATGTCATTCATATGTTACTTTACCCTAAAATAGACGGATTAGATGCTGAATATTCTGTTAAAAATGAACTTCAATTCTTGTAATCAATGAATTCTACCAACTGAGGATAATATTCAAGCTAATTAACCAAAGTGATCCTACAAAGAGCAACTATTCTAAATCATATGCACAATAAAACGAACCAATTAAGAAGCCAACATAACAAAGGACTTGGATTCATATAAACAACCAACACCCCCAATTTCATCATCCAACATCCAAGAGAAGCTGTATCATACCTCAATAGCACCAAAAGAATCATCAATCCCATTCAAGGGACAAACCGGAGACTGAAAACTAAAGATTTCATCGTTGATCGATTTGGGAGAACAAACAGAATCAGAAACCCTATGGATCTCATCTGCGTATGTTAGCGTAACAAAAATCGCCAATAGCAGGAACCCACGTCGCGAAATCATCGTTGGACTCGTGATTTTGGATGATATCGACGTAAATGTAAATAGGTATACAAAATCAATTGCAAAGAAAGAAGGTTGAAATTAAAGAAGAAAATGGACCTGAATTTGCTATTGAATTGAATATGGGTATCAATTGAAGTTTTGGTATAATCGAATTTGTTGAAAAGGGAAAGCTAAGGGACAGAAAACTGTAAATGAGTTGAAGGAATCGAGGGGTTTTTTGCATTTCAGATTCCACAGAAGAAAGATAATAATAATAATAATAATAATAATAATATAATAATAATATTGTTATTATTATTACCCACTGTGTATATTTCTCTCTCTTTGTAGCCATACAATTATGGAATTTTTGGAAGATACGTACAAAAGAAGAAGAATATAGGTTTAAAATAAACTTTTAATACGGAATCTGAATACAACTCGTGTATTTATAAACTAATATAGACACGTCTCATTTAGCCTGAATTTTTTTTTACGTTACTACTATAAATTCATATTACAATGTTACATAATTTAACGATCATTTGTAAAAATAAACAGATTACCTTATCATGCTAACCATGTATCAACCTTTGTAATTATATATGTTGATGGGTTCATCTCAAAACTAACCTAAGTTTGTCTAGATAATACCTAAAACCGTAAATTTTATGTTGTATTCTTGTGTATAAAAAGTGCACACCCCAATAGTATCCAAACCAATATATGTTTATTAAAAAACCTCAATAAAAATAGTTAATTAAGTAAACAGGTCTTACTTATAATACTATTTTAAATTGATTAAAAAAACTGTATTAAAAAATTTTGTAATTTCATCAATTAATAAAAAGAAATTTACTGCCACGGACCCTTCTAACTTGCTTGTCCAAAGATTATTAATAACTTTCACATGAATGTGAATAAACAATAGAGAAAAGAAGACGTATGAAATTTAGTTAAAAATCACCCAAAACACATTTATATCTTATAAGAGGACGTAGTTATATGTAAGACATCTGCTTTAACAATTACATATTTATTTATGCTCGCTCCAACTAATTAGTTTTAATATTAATTTGGTGTTTTGATCAATGTGTTAAAAATTTCCTCTTATGAATATTTTCTTTATAATAAGGTGGCTTATGTTAGAAAATAAAGAAATCAAAGATCAGATTATGAGAATCATCATTTCCTTAATCAAGGGACACGGTTTCAGCACACTAATTGCCAGCTAATTCACAGCCTTCATTCACAACTCATTCCAATTCATTCTTTCCTTATACATTCCTATATAATTGCATATAAATAGAGGGTAGTAGCTATCATGTAAATTCATTCAAATCAATACAAACCCAATTACATACTCTGTTATACTGTTCACATGGTATCAGAGCAGTGTTAAAACTCTCGAACCAAACTGCTCATCACTTACCAGCCTTTCAAACACCCAAGCACAATCTTTCTGCTCTAACCTAAGCCACCATGTCCGAAGACGGTAGCTCAAGCTCAGAGTTGTCTTTACAACTTGCGAAGCTGTTAAAAAATTCACAACCCCAACACCCCAAACTCTCCGACAGTTTATAGATCAATCTCAAACTCAACAGCCAAAACTACCCACTATGGACCCGAATGATTCGAGTCGCAATCGGTGGAAAGTCAAAAACTTTACTCAATCATTTGACCACAGAATCTCCAGGTCAGAATGATGAGAGTTTAGAGCAGTGGGAACAAGATGACTTGATCGTGTTCTCATTGCTCATCCAAAACATAGAACCGGAAATTGCAAGCAACCTAACCGAGTTTCCCACAGCTAAAATATGTGGGAAGCCTTGGTGGTTACTTACAGCAGTGGAAAGGATAAGCTCCAAGCATTCAACCTTCACGTCAAAGCCAACGAAATCAAACAAAACGGTACAACACTTGAAGCTTTCTGGATCTCATTACAGGGCATTTGGGGAGAAATCGAAAGAATCGATCCAAATCCCATGAAATGTCCAGAGGACATCAAAGCGTATATAAAAATCAGGTCAGAACACAAACTCTTTCAATTTTTAAATGCTTTTGACCGAAAGTACGACCCAATCAAACAGGAAATACTTCGATGGGAACCCCTCCCAACCGCGGAGGCGGCATACGCTGCGGTCCAAAAAGAAGCTGCTCACCAGAGCATTCTCGGAACGATTCCGAGTGAAACACAAGGAATCGCATCAGGACTTGCTGCCACCGATCCGGGCGGGTTAGGGTTCTTGTCCAAAGGGTACCGCCGACCCGAAATTGTAGGTAAGAAGAATGGGCCTTCACTCAAAAAGGATAAAACTCACCTGAAGTGCACTCACTGTGGCATGACAAAGCACACCCGAGAACAATGCTTCAATATCGTTGGGTATCCCGACTGGTGGAACGACGGCCATAAGAAGGGAACATCCAATACCGAAAAGGGGAAAGCCGCCGTCACAGTGGGCAACAATAATGCTACCAGCACCGGCGATGGCGACAATAGTCGTGGTGGGTTTGGTGGCATATCTGTAGCAAACGAAGAGGATGGCCAGGGTGGGTTTGGTGGCACCTTCTCGATGGAAACAGGTAGTGGGGTTGAGGAAGACAACCCTAACCCCAAACACTTCTTATATTATAATAATATTTCAGAATATACCCTTGAAAAATTCAACTTACCGAAACCTACCCACAACTATAATGTTCCTCTAAAACAATATTCTGAAAATTATAAAAACAACCCTTTTCCTCTAAAACAATATTTTGAAAATTATAAAAAACAACCCTAAAGTTGTGGGTGAAGCTAATATGACACAAACTAACAACCTACAACAGTCCAACAAATGGATCTTTGACTGTGGGGCCACTGATACAATGACATATGATTTGTCTGATCTTATCTAAGTGTCAAAGCCTAAGAAATCTCACATACACACAGCAAATGGTGGAAAGATGGATGTGAAATAAGGGGGAACAATTGAGATTTCTCCTAAACTAAAATTGTCTAATTGTCTATATGTTCCCTCCTTATCACATAAACTTTTATCAATAAGTCATGTTACGAAAGAATTAAATTGCTCCGTTCTCATGCAACCAACGTTTTGTATTTTATAGGATATCAGGACGGGGGCGATTATTGGGCGTGGCACTGAAAGACAAGGGTTGTACTATGTGGACGAGGTGACTCAAAATGGCACTTCTATGTTAGCCCATGGAAGTATTGAACGGGAAGCATGGTTGTGACATAGAAGACTAGGACATCCATCCACGGTTATCTACATATTTTATTTCCTAAGATTTTTCCATTTAAAGGTGTGTCACCTTGTGAGACATGCGTACTAGCTAAGAGTCATAGACAAACGTTTAAACTAAATAACACAAGGGTTGACGTATCATTTTCATTAATCCATTCTGATGTATGGGGTCCTGCCCCAATTATTGGGGGGCAAAACATCCATTTTTTATGATATTTGTGGATGACTGCACTCGAATGACCTGGGTGTATTTTTTGAAAAATAAATCTGAAGTTCTTGACAAATTTATCATATTTTATAACCTGATTCAAACCCAGTATCAAAGGAACATCCAAATCCTACGATCTGATAATGGGGGAGAATATGTTAACAGCCCTATGCAACAATTTTGCCAATCTAAAGGAATAGTGCACCAAACAACATGTCCACACACACCAGAACAAAATGGTGTGGTTGAACGGAAAAAGCGCATCTTGCTAGAAATGACTAGGGCCCTACTTATCGAGTCAAAAGTTCCAAAGTCTTTTTGGTCTGAAGCCCTAGCAACCACCACATACCTCATTAACCGCCTTCCAACCAAAATTTGAATTTAAAAACCCCACTACAAACTATGTCTGCACTCACGAAAATACCAACGAGTATGAGATTTGAGCCAAAAGTCTTTGGATGCACTCTGCTCATTCATATACCTAAATCGTATCGAACGAAACTTGACCCTTGTGCCGAAAAATGTGTCTTAGTTGGGTATGGGGTGAATCAAAAAGGGTATAGATGCTACAATACAAAAACCCGGCACATTTTTACCATAATGAACTACGATTTCCTTGAAACGGAATACTATTACTCCTCCCATCACAGTGGTCAGGGGGAGAACGAATACCTTGACACATTGAGTTGGTTGAAGTATGTTCCGATTCAAGAAGAGAACAGTCATAAGACTAACAATGAGTCACCTGGAAGTCCTCTCACACAACCTGAAGACCATAATATCAGTGCCACCGAAGAAGCCCCTCCCGACCTGATACCCGAGGTAAATATGAGCAATCCCTACTTTACAGATAATATTGCTACTAACAATGAAAGAACAGAACAGTTTGAGCCTGTACAGGAAACAACACAAGAAGCCATACACGAGGACACATCAGAAAGATATGTACTGCCCCCAAGAACAAACAGAGGAATTCCACCAAAACGCTATTCACCAGAAAGGAGTCCAGAGGATCAAAGTATCCCATGGCTAACTTAGCCAAATAGAACCTATCAAAGGAAGCAAAGGCGTTTGTCTCTGCCCTATATTCAGAAGAAACTCCTACTAGTGTTGAGCAAGCTTTGAACTCTAAAACTTGGAAAGATGCAATGGAAACAAAGATGGAAGCCTTGATGAAAAGCGAGACATGGGAAAAGTGTACTCTTCCCGCAGGAAAGAAACCGGTGGGGTGTCGCTGGCTCTTTACAGTGAAATACAAACCAGACGGAACAGTTGAAAGGTACAAAGCCCGACTAGTAGCCAAAGGCTACACTCAAACGTATGGGATAGATTAATCTGAAACGTTTTCTCCGGTAGCCAAGATCGACATAATCAGAGTCCTGTTCTCAATAACTGCAAATGAAGGGTGGCAACTTCATCAGTTCGACGTAAAAAAAGCCTTCCTTCATGGAGAGTTAAAGGAAGAAGTATACATGGAAGCCCCACCTGGGTTTCAAGAGAACTTCAAAGATGGAGAAGTATGTCGGCTGAAGAAATCCCTCTACGGATTAAAACAATCCCCACGAGCATGGTTCGGTAGATTTACTATAGCCATGAAAAAATATGGGTTTAAACAAAGCAACTCTGACCATACCTTGTTCCTTAAACAGAGGAACAATCTTGTAACTTGCTTGATTATTTATGTCGATGATATGATCATTACAAGAAATGATGAGGAGGAAATGAAGAAATTGAAAGAAAACCTGTTCACGGAGTTCGAAATGAAAGATCTAGGCATGCTCAAGTACTTCCTCGGAATTGAAGTACTAAGATCACAACAAAGGATTTTTATCTGCCAGAAAAAGTATGTCCTAGATTTACTAGCGGAAACAGAAATGATAGATTGCAAGCCATCGGATACTCCCATGATTTGCAATCAAAAACTCTATATGGAAGAAGGAGCCGAGTTAGCAAACAAATACCAATACCAACGGATCGTGGGAAATTAATATACCTCTAACACAATCGACCAGATATAGCATATGTTGTGGGGGTAGTAAGTCAATTTATGCATCAACCCCAGATCCTGCATATGGAAGCAGTCTTTAGAATTATACGATACCTAAAAGGAACCATTGGTCATGGAGTCCTTTTCAAACCAAATGGACACCTGAAAACTCAAGTATATACAAATGCAGACTGGGCAAGAGATAAGGGAAACCGTAAATCCATGTCAGGGTACTTTACCCTAGTAGGTGGGAATCTTGTTACATGGAGGAGCAAAAAGCAAAAGGTGGTCGCCTTGTCAAGTGCCGAAGCAGAGTTCAGAGGAATAGCATGGGGGTTGGCAGAAGTTTTGTGGATACGAAAACTCCTAACCGAAATCAGATTTGCCCCAAAGGAAACTAGTCAGATCATGTGTGACAATAAAGCAGCAATTCAAATATCAGAAAACCCCGTACAACATGACCGAACTAAACATGTTGAAGTTGACAGACACTTCATTAAAGAAAAACTAGAAACATGAATCATTGAACTTCCATCAATCAGATCAGAAGACCAGCTTGCTGATATTCTCACAAAAGTCGTCAACGGAAGGATACTACATGAGAGTTTAACCAAGTTGAATTTTGGAGATCCCACTATTCAACTTGAGGGGGAGTGTTAGAAAATAAAGAAATCAAAGGATCAGATTATGAGAATCA
>BJCN01331959.1:0-14402 GCA_018326445.1 Flaveria brownii
AGTATTCAATATTATTATTAATAATATAGAGAAATAAGAAAATAAGTTTAATGCGACTTACAATTATTTCACGCTTATTTTAGTATGTTTATAAATAGATAGATAGGCTAAAACCCAGTAATTAAATGGATATAGTTAGTAATAAAAACAAAAAGTTACAGTATAAAATATAATTAAAATTAGATACACGTAATAGTTCAAGAAATAAAATAATTATGCTATTTTTTAACTCTCTTATCTAAATAGTTTTATTTTTAAACATTCGTTTTAAGATTTTTAAAAAATTTCACCTGTTTATATTTTTTTTTAAAAGCAAAACGATTTAAAATATTTTGTATAAAAAAGGTTTAGTGTTTTAGAAATTTTACATTATATAAAATTTTAGTTTTTTATTATTTAAATTTTTGTTAAAAAATGTGATTTCTAATTTTCTTAAGAAAATCTTTTTTTTTAAAAGATAGTTTGATTTTAAAAAGTCTAGATAAGAGAGAGAAATATAACAATTAATAAAAGTCATTTTTAATAAGAGAGAGAAATTTGTATTAGTATTTAAATTACTATAATACCCTTTTGGAGGGAAAATTGATATGTGGATGTCTAGAAGAATGACAAGTGCCAAAAGAGTGGATTAAGAGAATGACAAGTGACAAAAGAAACCTTGTTTTATTAGATACTATAGATTTTCTTAAGCTTAAAAATTCTATACGTATGTTTTCTAAGACGTATATTTTATATATTTATTCATTTCATAAAAATTAACCTGTTAAATAACTTTTACTCTTATTTTTACTAAATAATTATTATATGTTTCTCTTCCTAAAACCATTTCCAAATGTTAAAGTCTAAATCTATATTAAAAATAATAGTGATCGATAATCAAAATTGCATCTTTAAATTCAAAAATAATTGATAAACTTTTACACAATTACAAGCCCAAAAATCGATATGTATAAGTCCCCTAATAAAATAAGGGTAAAGTAATCGTTTAATAAGTTAACTTTAATAAAATAGATAATATATAATATATGGTTTAGAAAAGAGAAATTTGTAATTGATTTTTTGCTTTATGAAATATGTAATTCATGGTTTTAGAAACTAAAAATATGTTAAAATCTCTTATTAAGCATATGGTTAATTATGAGAAGTAGGGAGGAGCTTTTAATTGTATCACTTATACCACTTGGCAACCGTTTTATTTTTCTTATTTTTATTCGTGTGACGCATCAACGTCGTATAAGCTTTTCTTGTTTTTCTTGCATTTTTTCTCGTTTTACATTGTGTATGTCATCCTAATTTTTTTCCCGTTCCCCAGTGCCCCAGTTCCCCTTTTTTTCTAAAGGAAAAAGAAAGTTTCTAAGTGTTGGTGGTGTATTGTTGAATCATAATGAAAATTCACCGGGTTGGAGTGTCTTGAAACCAGAGGCGTGGTGTTCTGGTCGGCCGGGTTTATCCCCACCTATCCCCCCTGTATTTCAACATCATCACTCTGTGTGGCGTTAGTCATGTTGTTACATTTCTAGCTTTGATGAAGAGTAATAAGTTTCTGTTGGTTTATGTGCAACTCTTTGATTTGGCTACAAGTTTTTTTTCCCTTGGTTTTATTAGTGTATTAAAGAATGTCGGGCACTTTAAAAGTCAAAAAATGTCGTTAGTCTAGTGGTAACGATATCGTGGACAAAGTTTCCCTATTAACCAAGGTTAGATATATCCTTGGGGGCACAACATATTATTACTATTGGTTGTCTTCTTAGATATGAATTTTTAGTGATATAAATTTATTTAAAAAATGCAAAGTACCTTCTCAAACATAATTATTGTTTTAGATATGCAATAATCATATAGTGCTTTTTTAGCATTGTAATTGGACTAACATGCCCTTAAATGATATCTTCTAGTAATCATGTTTTACCCGAACCAGAAGAAAATTAGAAAACTCTCCATAATTATGTTTTGGATCCTTCTTCTATGCGGTTATGTGTCTTATCTTACCTTTTCCTTTACAAACCGGTTATCTTGAAAAAATGAACTTTTTTAAAAAAATGTAACTAGTATTCATAGAAGTGATTATGTATGAAGAGAATATTATTTGCATCAATTGAAATACACAAAGTTTTGGCAACAATATAAGCATTAGACATACCAGGTAATGAGTTAGATACATGATTTTAATGGGCGAATGCGCTTGTGTAATGAAAACTCAATACGAGAGTGAATTCGACCTGAAAAGTGGGATGCATTATTGTAAAAGGGTAGATAACATCATAACAATGTGTTAAGTCTTATTGTAAAAAAAGCTAATAAAAACTAAAAAATTGGATGCATTGTTGTATCATCATACTATGTTAGATGTACTCTTTATAAAATATTAGACACAACAATGCATCATAGTCTTTTTTTAAATGTTGTTTTCAAAATATAACATAACTAGTCTCGAATTAAATAGAATAGAATTCTAGGTTTTTTTATATAAATTTTTATATGAATATGTATTAAAGATACTAGAGGCTATAAAATGTGCAACTGTGTTTTCTTTTTTGTCCTTTCATAATATTTAATTTCTCAATAATTACAATATCATCAATGCATAGCATAACCATTGATTATCAAATTAATGATCCAAAACTTTCCGACCCTTTTTACTTGAATTCCCTTTTTAGTTTAACTTATGTGTTTATATAATCTTATAACATGAGAAATATATTTAAGTTGTTAAAAACACTACGCTGCTTAAATAGATATTTAACTTTTTTTATATAACTTTATGATCTCATATACACAGGAAATTGTGATTCAAGTAATAAAATATCCCTTCAAAACCTCACGTACGTATGCATGGATGAGTGTATGTATCATGTATGTACACAACTGGTCATAAATTGTTCAAACCGATCGAACCATCCAAACAGAATCAATTCGTCTGTTTTGGTCGGTTTAGAAATATATGTGATTTGGTTTCGACGGTTATAGTTTTAAGATTTTGTTGTATTAAACACCAAAGAAGAATCAAATTGAAAACAAAGATTATACTAAAAATACTCAAGAACTTTCATTAATGGAAATGAATTACAAATGAAAAGGAATTTCAGATGATCTACAATGAATTAGAAGCTAGCCCTAAATACCCAATTTGACCGTTACCAAGCTGTAACAACCAGAGTCTTATGTTGGCAAAATCAGTCCCTCAAGTCAAGGAAACTATACCCGCGTCACTTCTATTCTTTAGTAAAGAATTGGGTAATTACAGAAACAGTCCCTGTACTACTAGAAATCAAGAATCAGTTATAAACTTGACTTTAACTCCACAGATTTGGTAGTTAGAACCGGTCGTTTAGCATTTATTATTTCTATTTATCCTCTTACAAATACGATATTATGTATATGTATTTTATTACCTCTTGGTTTTGTAACCACAAAGACACAAGTACATACAATAGATCTCCATGTATAAAACATTCTTGAATAAATTATTGAGTATATGCATATGAAAACGAAAGGACACAGCTCTGGGGTGGTAATTTTTTCGACACTATACTTACCTAACACGAAATAATAAGATTTTGGATTGTTTTATCTAACTCGTTTGATAAACATGTCGTGTTCAAGTTGAGATTTTAATTAAACAGGTCGTGTTCAAGTTAACTTATTTAATTAAACAGACCGTGTTAAGATTGACTTATAAACTGAACGAGTTTTGTTTGTGTTAACCTTTATAATTAAACTAGTGCGTTCAATTGGAACTATTTGATCAAAGAGATGTTTTCCAGGTTGATTTGTTTAACCCTTAAATTAAACAGGTTGACCTGACCCTCTATGACCCGTTTAACCATTTATTACAATCCACCAATCCGATTAACATATTTACCACCTCATTGTTAGCGTGTTTCACACGTTTAGATAAATTGGTTAAAAGAGTCGTGCTTGGGTTACGCGATTTTAAGTGTGTACGTCAAGATTATGGTTGATGTTTCTACATGGATATATATGAGTCGCGTTAAGGTTGAACGATTCAGCCCATCAAATTAAAACATGCTAATCCGTCAACATGACACGATTAATGCCTCTACAGTTTTATGATAACGTGGGCCGAATTTGTTTCAGATACAAAAGTATCAACGGAGCTACTTCAAACCCGCATACCGTTGTATTATTCATCTCTTAAATAAATTTCTAAATGAATTGAAAGACCTAATATACCACTAGTGTGTAATGGCCCAAGATTATCAATTTGTACATGTTGTAGGTTGTTCTATGCAACAAATAGCTTAAACACTTAAAAGAACTTGTTGTAAGGGCCAAATTCACATCTCTTACAACCAAAGTAGGATTGTTCAACTCACTATAAATCAATCATAACACTCGTATTAAGTTGGTCATCCGTGATCATGCAAATTAATGGTTAAGCGTTTGAGTTCATCCTCGAATCATTTTAAACGAGTTGTGTAGATTGAAACCCTCAACACCTAACTTCATTTTCAACACAAAACACACTTCTTGTAGTACAAAAAGTGAAAGCAAAAGGAGAATAGTGACCTCATAACAACCTCAATTATTATAAAACAAAGTTGGAAAGTGATTAAATGAGGGGATATTGCAACAGAAAGAGAAGAGGTGATTGAAGGAGGTGAAGGTAAAAGGCAAAACTAAAGGCCTTCACATGGAAAAACCACTCATGATTCATCAAGTGCATTGGTTATATTTATGTACTTTTCAACCCTAAAAGGACCAACCTACTTT
Source organism: Flaveria brownii (assembly GCA_018326445.1). Classification (NCBI taxonomy): domain Eukaryota; kingdom Viridiplantae; phylum Streptophyta; class Magnoliopsida; order Asterales; family Asteraceae; genus Flaveria; species Flaveria brownii. Next base: position 4,735 of record BJCN01331959.1, read on the forward strand.
CTCTTGTTACACCCTCTTTCACATTGTCCATTCATTGGTTCAAGGGTATTTATGTAAATTTTTAAATGTTTCTTGTTTCACATTTACTTCAATATTCTTCTCTTTTTCACTACTTGCAATTTGCAAATTCATTAGCAATCTTTGACCCTTTTTACCTTTTCCATTGATTGTGAATTCACATGCTTCTTTTACCATTTACTCCAACCTTTCACTTTATTGCATTTTCATTTTCAATCTTTGACCCATGGAAAGATCCCCTGTCTTGCATCTGTACAATAACACTCGTTAGTTTTTACTATATTGCCATTGGTCAATGAATATGATAATTTTTTTCTTAGAATTTACACAACACATACACACAAGTACTTTGTTCATCATTAATTTTTTCAACAATTAATGTGTTAAAAGATTGCAACTCAAAGAAACATGATATAACATTATAGCGCATTAATCTCATTTACATCTTTTATATTCATACTATTTCATAAAAAATGTACTATGACAGCTAGAAATAATAAGGATAATGAATCAAATTATTTATAAATAAATCAATTGAAGTTGAAATTCCTACATTTGCATCATTGCATGTATACATGTAACAGTATAAAAATTGTAGTATTTAACAAAAGACTTCGATAGTTTAATTAAGTATATCTCGGTATTTAATATGATCACCATAAAAATATACATTGTAAAACAGTCATTTAAAAAGAACAAATGAAGTATTTAGAAAAGAATAACCAAGTATATCTTGGTGTTTTCCCTGTGTTAAGGTTATAGAATGACAATTTGCTATCACTTCTAGATGATGCGTGTATCCGTTTTGATCTCAATATAGAATATAAACTTACAATATATGTTTATTAACACCTAATCATTTGCAACCAAATTTAAATTGTGTTGCTGATGTTAACATTCGGGGTCATATATGTCCCAAATGTCGCTCATTTCGCATGTACAACCGACCTAAAACTAGGGTCCGTTTTCAACTTCGATGGCTGATGATGATCATCGGTTATTAATCTAAGAAAAGTTTGAACGCAAAGGCGGATGATAAGTAGAGTGAGGGTCGTTGGTTGTCGGTTGATAGTTAAGATCATGAACGGATATAGTATAAATGTGTGAGGTAAATAGTTGCCGCAATTTTTATTTTTATATTCTACTGTTTCTCAATGAACATCTAAATTTTTTTGGATTTCATAGAAAAATTAATTATTAAGTTTGAAAACAACGTGACAAGCAAAAAAAATAAGTATCATATTCAATTAAATACTTCAATTATTCTATCTAAATAGTCGTTTTATAATGTATTGCTTTTTCATTGTTATGATTAATAAAACTTTATTGTAATTTTTAATTTAGCAGTGCAATGACAAGTTATCACTATTTATAAGTGGATTCAAACTAAACCGAAATTTAAACGTCGAGTTAAGGGACATCTGAGCATCAAAAATACCAATCTTTGTAGAAAAATCTCGAAGTCTACCACTGATTAGGGTAGTTTGATGGGACGAGAGGTGCCGGGAAATCGTAGGGATAAACAAAGAAAAGAATATTATGTTTTCAAACCTCAAATGTAGATTTTTTTTTAGTTTGTGTACCCCTTCAATTCACCTTAAAATAAACATTGAACTATGTTACTAATACTGTGTCAATCGTGTCAGGTTATGGGTTCACGGGTTCAACCCGAGCACGACCCATATTTTTATTCGTGTCAAAAACATCAACCCTAATTTGCACACACTTGAATTCATGTTACCTGAACACGACTTGTTTAACTCATTTATCTATGTGTCAAACATGTTAGTGGGTTGGGTAAAATAAAGTTCTAAACACATTAGCTGTGGTTGGTGGGTTGTAAAAGATGGGTCAAATAGGTCATAAACGGGTTAACAGATTGTTTTGTTTCAGTAAACGGATTGACGGGTTGACCTACTCAACTAAACGGGTTAAACAATGCAACTTAAATACAACCTGTTTAATAAAAACAAGTCAACCCAAAACGGGTTATTTTTTTAAATTGGTTAGATACTTCACACCCGAAATCTTTTTTTGTGTGTGTCGGGTTCATTCGTGTTTCTGGTCGTGTAAAAAATTATCACCCTGGTTACTATTCCAGTTAATTCAACCTCTTTTTTTTTTATGGTAAACGTCTCAACGGTAGTGACCCGAAGTCACCCCACAAGCCTCGCGAGTTCGAGTCCCGGGATCCCCACTGGGTGTGGGTGTGGGTGTGCTCTTAGGACTTACCGTGATCAATAGGCCGGTGACCCGGCAACCTTGACCCGAACTCGGTACCCCCGGGCGGGAACCCCACGGAATGTGGGTAAACCCTCCCCCCAGGATAAAACCCGCGACCTTAAGGTCACTTGTCCTTATCCCTTATTGAGGTGGCCAACTGGGCTAGCCCTGATTAGTTAATTCAACCTCTATTAGATCAAGGTCTTTCACAATTATTAATAAAAGCAATAATTAAACATCTTTATCTTCTTCCATTGCAAAAATATTAATCACTTTCTCATCACTTCATCATTAAAAAAGCCTCAACATAATGCTGATTGCCAATCAGTATCTCGAATAAAGCAAGTGGAATATAATTCTTAATAAACTGGAAAATAAAATTGTTTGCTTGAACATGCTATTGACAAAATTGCAAAATACAATGATTGGAAACTATGGTGTTGCCTCAGCATTACAACAAAAATAATGGTAATTAATCTTGCAATTAACATGTCTGCATTGTTAAACATACCAACCATATGAACCATTTACAAACCATTGCATCAGAAGATTTCACTCAGAATTTGTTTTCATTAGCAAAATCAATATCCGCTTTCTATCATTTCGAACAAACACCATACGTCTAAAAAAGTTATCAAAGGCTACATAAAGATGATCAATAGAAACAAGAGTCAAAGGATGATAATGACTTCATAAGTCATAACAGCTGAACAACTGTTGAATCATAATGCTCGAGTGAAATGCGAAAAAATAACACTTTACATGTTTTTGGTTGAAAAGCCTTTACTCGTTCATGACAGGTTTGTTTTCATTAGCTTTCGGCTTCTGCTCCTTTGGCCTTTGCTCCTCGGTTTTCCTGTAAAAGTTAACAGCAAATTACGCACAGAAGTAACAATATAAAGGGTCAACCGCACCAAAATGTGTTCACTTGACACAAATTGTAACCGGTGGTAGCAGACTAAAATACTTATCTTTACATGTACTGAACTTATTATGTTTACAGTTTTATACAAGGGTAGACCTAAAACTAGATAATTGCTTTTGGGGCACCAGTAACTTGAACCAACATTTACTAAGCTTGATACCTTTTGCAATTCCATGCATCTCGGTTTTAATAATTCATACACAACAAAATTTATTGATTTTACTAATAATAACAACAATAATAATAGCAGCTTTTTTGTATTAATCAAAAGAAAATATAAACAGATGACGAGTTACCCTTGTTCGATCAGGTCACCTAGTACATACAACGGGTAAATTTACAGTTTTGATACATATGAAGATAACGATTTTGTTATGATACACATAAAAGATATATATAATGCTCTCTGCATACTGATGCAGCATGCAATTAACACTAATAAAAGAAAGAATGTAAGAAACACTAAACGACCATGATAACAAATCCTTGAATGACTGTGGATCCATCATGCCCATATGACATATTATTACCTTAAAACCCTTAATCAAATAAACAGTCTAAGTGAAACTGTTATTTTTCTCACAACAGTAAACAAAGACTTGCAAAAGTTTTTTATTGCTTGATTGATACATACAAGTCACATCATTATTGGCATTTATAAAGGCTTACAAAGACCATCTAGAGTTTTGACATTGATTAGAATGTACTTCAAAGTGGCATAAGACGAGTATCCCAAAAATGGAACTCTGTTGCTTCATTATCATAGCATCATGAAGATGTCACATTAGCGAAACCGTAATTACAAATTAACGATTATCTTAAGTTTGAAAAGAGAACTATGAACTAAAGAAACCAATTGATAAATAATCATTAGTTCATTGCATGTAACTATGTAAGAAAAGATACGAAATGGCATAACATTAGATTCATGCGTCTATAAAAACATTCAACTTGCTTCTCTGATTCTTTTCTTTATTTGCTAATTAAGGTCTCAGCAGGAGCATCATCTCTAACCCCCCCCCCCCTCAAGACCCTACCAATAACTCTACTATGAATGAGGTGCTACTAGGCATGTTCATTGGCGTAGTTGTTGATGCTTTTCTTTGTATATGTATGAATCAAATAGACAATCAAGGTACACCATGATAGTCCTATGCTTAATCAAGTCCCCAGAACCATTCGCTTCACAAAATCCGGTTTACATCTTCAGCTTTACGTGAACCTATCGCCCAGTGGCCAACCACGAATGACACACTACTTGCAATTGACCAAACATCAACAAAACAACCACCACCATACCCAGTAAATCCCACCCATAGCAAACCCATGGTTGTAAAAATCGTTAAACACTAGTCGGGTGGTGGGGTATCGACTAATGATTAATCAGATTGGAATTTTTATAAGTAATTTTTAGTTTTATATATACATATATATATAAACATATGTTTATATGTAATTATATAAAAATGTTCAGGTTTATATACACACACGTTTTACCAAAATTTACTCACATTTGACCAAAATTTTCAAGGTTTGACCGGAATTTCCAACATTTGGCCGGAATCTGACCGCCCGGGGCCAATTTGGTCCGAGTGTCCATCTAGAACCGGTTTGGTCCGACTTTAACCGTCTATAACCGATTACCGATTTTAACCACCAGTTACTTAAAATCGCCAAGGTCACTGGCCGACTAGCGATTAATCACTGATTAATCGGCCGAGTGCCGAATAGGCCGATTTTTACAACATTGAGCAAAACTATATGCGCGTCTGTTCGTTGGCTGGGTCTCTCTTGATGAAGCAGTCCCTCTATCCCTAGAGATACTACATCCCACCCTTCCAAAACATCTACATCTACAATTGACCAAACATCCAACAGACCTTCTTTAGGAAATTTGCCTACCAAGAACAGAAGCATTCAAACTTCTGCATACACAAATCGCACAGAACATTAACAGAAGATGAAAAACTGATTCCCACATTCTGTATAATCAAATCAAGCCTCTATAATTATAATAAAAATCACTACTTTTTCTCGCTCTCTTTCCATTAAATAATACATTATTATACATTTATCATTACATTTTCTAGATAGATAGATTAAAATAAGTGAGACGAAAGGTACCTCTTATCAGATGAGCCTCCCTTCTGGCTGAGGAACGAACGGAACAACGGGGAATTAACGTCGTAGATCATTGTAGTCGTAAAATTTGTAGCTTTCGGGTAAACGATGTGAGACTTCTAAAACCCTAATTTTGTAGGGATGCTAATGTTATGGAGCCTTGAGATTTAAACGGAGTTTCCGGGTCTACACTATGTTCATGAATGCTTTTTTGACTTACAACGGTAAAAATATTGGAATGAAGAATTTTTTTAACCGTCTTTCTTTCCGGCTTATATTTCAAATCCCAAGGAAAACAGAAAAATAAAATAACTTTTTTGTTTTATTATTTCACTTTTTCAATCTTGTTTAATTAAAAAATTAAAATGATATAATAATACATTATAATTTTTTTCAATCGAGAATACATAATATTTCTTTTTATTATTTTTGTTAAATTTAGAACATAAAGTAAAATTATATCTTTTATTTTTTTATTTTATTTTCTCTTCTAAATTCTTTTTCTTTCTTTTAGTGAACTCGGGAACACGCCTTTATAGCTTATTAAATAGTTGTTCAAACCGGTCCTCTTACTAGTTTATCATTTTTATAAGAGTAAAATGTCATATTCATCCCTAATGTTTTGTTAAATTTGTCATTTCAATCTAAAAACTTTTTTTTGTCATTTCAATCACTGTAATTTATCAAATGTTATCATTTTCATCTACTCCACTAACTCTGTTAAAATATCTGTTAAATATGATGACATTTTGGTCTTTTTAACACCCTAATTATCCAATTAAAACAAATTAATCAACTAATATTCAATTAAAACTAAAAAACACATGAAACAACAGTGAGACCGGACACTTCGATTTAAAAGTTTCGATTAACTCTAACTCATGGTGTTCGATTGAGATCATTTGTGAGATTTCAGTTAATCTTCACGCTTTGTTTGAATGTGTACCAATGTTCGATTGAGGTCTGTTGTGGGATTGATGTCCGTTGTGGGATTGAGGCATGTTGTTGTCACGTTTTATTTGATTGAGATATGCTATTCACGTTTGTTCGAACATGACAACAACAGACCCCAATCAAACGAAATGTGACAACAGTAGATCTCAGTCGAACAACGGTACATGTTTGAACAAACGTGAAGATTAATTGAAATCTCACAACAGACCTCAATCGAACAACATTGGTTAAAGTTAATCAAAACTTTTTAATCGAAGCAACCGGTCTCACTAGTTGTTTCTTGTGTTTTTTAATTTTAGTTGAATATTAATTGGTTAATTTGTTTTAATTGAATAATTAGGGTATTGAAAAAGACTAAAATATCCTAATATTTAACGGAAATTTTAACGGATGTGGATGAAAATAACAACACTTTGTAAACTATAGTGACTGAAATGATAAAAAAAATTAGATTCAAATGACAAATTCAATGAAATGTTAGGGATGAAAATAGCATTTTACTATTTTTTTTATAAGCTTAATAATTAATTTCAAGAATAAAAAATAAGTAAAACAAACAATATTTATCTAAGTTTTAGTGAAGTTAAATAAAGTCCTGTGTAAGATATCTAAGGGGGAAACAAAAGGTTTTAGCCTCTTAAATTTAAGGTTGTATTATAATTTGTTGAAACCGGAAGTCTAAGGAAAAAAAGGGTAAACGGACCAAACATAACCAGTGAAGAATGCGGTATCGAAACGGTCGATCCAATCTGATTATTAGAACAATGAATCTGGTTACTCGTCCATAGTAATCGTGATTCACAGTGACTCAAGGGTTGGAGATGAACCTGGACTTGATGGGAGATCAAAAACCCAAAACAACTGGAATGGGTGATGACAGATAAAACCATGTATGTGATTAGTTTTAAATGTTCAGGACATTTATAATAATTTATTGTTACACATCCGATTATACGAATTAGTCTACCAAGTCGAAATCTAATATATCAATATATATATATTCTTATCAAAAAATTGATAATATGTTGAAGTTATTAAAAATTTGAGATTAGGAGTAAATTACAATCTGAGTTCCTGAGGATTACATATTCTTACTATTTGATTCACTTAAGTTTCAAAAGCTTGATTTATACATTGACTTTTTCAATTTTACTACCACTTATGTTCATAAGGCTAAAGAACTTTTAAATTTAAAAAAATAAAAATAATAATCTTCTAGAACCCCCAACTTCAATCTTCTCCAACTAGCAACTTGATCGAAAAATCAACCACCACCCACCCCACTGCCCATCGGTAATCACAATCGCCCACCACCACCACCTCCTTATCGTGGGCTTGGAATGTCAAGGTTTTTTAATAACAAGTAAACGTCAACGGTCATGGTTTTGAAGAAGATCAAGTCGGGCACTTTTTTTTAATAAAAACAAGGGAAATTCCACGCATTACAAGGGAATCACAGTGTAATTTCAATACTAATTTCATGTTCTATTTCTTTTAAGCGGCATTTGGAACTACCCAAATACCCGCGTAAGTCTTCTTAAAACAGAATTTCAATCTTTCATATTGACTTTGACGTTCAAAGTTTGACTCGCCCAAAAACATCATGAAGGAGAAAACGCATCATTGTTGGAATACCCATTTTAGTCAGCTTTTGAATCTAAGACCTAAAAAATGACAAGATCTAACCATCACTCTCATACCATTGGACCAGAAGGCCAATGATATTTCATGTTTTATTGATTATGTTATTCTAGTGATTGAGCTTATTTCTAGTGTTTCCTTGTTAATAATATAATTTTACTGTTAATGTCTAGAACTTGAATTTTTTTTTTTTTCTGAAAGGCCAACAAAACACTAATTATACCATAGACTAACAAATCGTTAGCCATACATTTACATGCATCAATATAAATCAATTCATAATCTCATACCCGATACAATAAAATCACATCAATGATCATTTTCTAGAGTTTGTATTTTCAATTGGCTCTTGAGCCAAAGAAATCTAATGACTTTAATTTCACCCACCACCTTTGCAACATTGGTAGATTTTTTTTATCAAATAACATCTCGTTCATGTTTCTCCATAAGCACCAAATGGCGGTTCGTATCACCATGTATATTACATTCTTTCATGTTGGTGATTCTCGAACCGATTCATGAGAATGGAGTAGGTATTTCTCGTTTAACAAAAAGAAATAATGGAGTTTACACCAAAAGGATATAAAATCTCATATCAGTTGTGCAAATAGGCGTGCCACAAATAAATGGCCCAATGATTCCTCATTTTCATGGCATAGAACTTGAATATTATGGTTATCATAGAGGGTTTGAGACTGGAATTATTAGCACCGGTGTCGTTTCATTACTATCTCTACGTTGAATTTGAGTTGGGCTTTTGCTAGAAATTGGGTTTAGCATGTCCATATAGTTTTCGCTTGTAATCATCATCTCATTTACGTTTGTTTATATTTGTTCATTTATGTTTGTTTATATACATTCATTCATGTTCGTTTATATTATGTTTACTTTGATTCGATATTCCCTTATGTTTGTTGGTACTCATTCATTTGTATCTGGTTTACTTTGATTCATGTTCCTTTATGTTATTTTATACTTGTTCATTTATATTTGCTTATGTTTATTTGATTACTTTCCTATCAACAAAGTAATGTAAAATTACATACAACACCCAACCTTGGAACCGATGATTCATAGTTTAAATGGTTAAGATGAAGCATCCAAGACAATTAAAAATGAGGAGATATTGGGTTCAAGTCTCGCTAAAAACTAAAGATTTTGACTTGAGACAAAGGGTTTTTCCAAGTTGTGAATTTTCGTCTGAGGAAGTTAAAGGACCAGTCTCGAATATGAAACAAATAGATGAATACGATTAAAATTACACTTATTCTGTGAAACCGAGTTTGCATATCTCGTTCAATAAAAATACACTCATCCTCGGAACCTACACAAAACAAACATCAAGTAATTAATAATTATGCAGTAATATGAATTTGTAATCAGCTAGTGGAGAGATAGAGGAGAGACAAGCAAGGAGAGCGGATGAACGGGAGCATGAGGAAGACAGAAGCAGACACCAGGAAAAGGACGGAAGAAGCAGACAAGAGACTCATGGATGGCATGAGGTGAAGTCAAAATCCAAAAGAAGACAAGAAACGGCTACCAGACGAGTCAATATCAGAAGCCAAAAGACAAAGTCCATTTCTTTCTTTGTGGCAAACCTACCTGAAGATTGCAATGCAGATGATCTCAAACGGACTTTCAAAAATTATGGTGATGTGGTTGATACGTACATTGCTCTGAAATGAGATAAATCCGGGGGTCGTTTTGGTTTTGTTAGATTCCCGACGTCTACGAATGCCATGCTCATGGAGAGGTCTTTCAACAAAATGAAAATGGGGAACTC
>BJCN01331961.1:0-16177 GCA_018326445.1 Flaveria brownii
CTCTCTCTCTCTCTCTCTCTCTCTCTCTCTCTCTCTCTCTCTCTCTTCCATCTTACTTTATCTATAGGTTTTGCTCCACTTTGAAAATGATTCACAACAGCTTTCTAATATGAAAATCAGATTATTTTCTAGAAAAATAAACATAAACATTATAAGGTAAGGGTGTCATTGTGGACATAAGGAACTCGTCAAATTCCATCGATGCTAATAGCATTCATATCCCATTCCTTATCTTTATCTATATAATTACACTAAAAATCACTACTTCTTCTCTCTTCTTTCAATTAAATAATATATTTTTATACATTTTTCATTACCTTTTCTCACTCCTTCACTCACAACCACTTTCAAAAATATTAAAAAAATTATAAGGGATGAACAATGAATCCTTAAATTTAGAAATAAAGTAATATTTTCTCTCTCCTCCACTCACAATCACTCAAAACTATCACATATAATTTAAGGACTCACACTCACATACTTATAAGGCATGGGTTGTGAATGCTCTAAGTAAATGATAACCAAATTATCCATTTTTACTATTGAATGAGCAACATGCTAAATTGTTAATCATAGATTGAAGAGTAAATTACTATTTTGGTCCATGGGATTTGGTCCATGTGATTTGATTATTTTAACTATTTAAGTCTAAGAATAAATTTTCCAACAAATCAAACCCTATTTTTGTATTCTATAACTCTTTCACTCTAATACACTAACAGAGTTAGATTTTTTAGTTAGTTTATAATTAAATGACCAAAATATCCTTTGACTGAAATAGTTATTTTTAATAACCTTAGGGACCAAAAACGTAATTTACTCTCTCACGTAAACATATTATATATCATTTTTAAAAAACATTTAAGTAAGACACACGATTAAAAAATAAATTTTAAAAGCCAAAAAATTATTAAAAATACGTTTAAAAATCCGAAATATTTAAAAGTCGTATTGTTTGAAGATAAATGATTTTAAAAATTGTTTAAAAAACCAACCTTTTAAAAATTATTTTTAAAAACAATTGTTCAAAGAATAATGTTTAAAAAACCAAATGGTTTATAAGCACTTAAAAACATTTTCTAGTAATTGATTATCAGTTTAAAATCCAATCGATTTAAAAAAAATATTTTAAACTTTAAAAAATAAAAACAAAAATCTTTTATACATATACACACACATATTGGTTAAATAGTTAAATAGTTTTAAAAGGTTGGTTTAAAAAGGAAGTTTTTTAGTAAACGAATAGTAAAAAGATGTTCAGATAAAAGAACAGGAAAAAATTACGTTTAAACGAGCCGAATGATTAAAAATATGTATAAATACAAAATTTTTTGTAAAGAAGCTTAATAGAATTGAACGATTAAAAAAACGTTTAAATAAGATACTAATTAAAAAGACTTAACGGTTTAAATAAAGTAAATAGATTAAAAGGACGTTTAAGTAAACTTAACAGTTTAAATAAAAAGTATTATAAGCCAAACGGTTTTAAATTTTTCGTTAGATAAGACGAATGGTTAAATACGACGTATAAAACAGAGCGATTTAAAATTAAAATTTAAGAAACTTCGAAAAATAAAAATAAAAACATTTCGTGTGTATATATAATATATAATATAAGATATATAATATATAATATATAATATGTTTGTGTGAGAGAGTAAATTACGTCTTTGGTCCCTGAGGTTATTAAAAATAACCTTTTCAGTTCAAAGGTATTTTGGTTATTTTATTAAAAACTAACTGAAAAATCAAAATCTGTTAATGTATTGAACTGAAAGAGTTATATAATACAAACTATAAGACTTGATTTGTTAAAAAAATCATTTTTGAACTCAAATGATTAAAATGACTAAATCACACCAACCAAAATACTAATTTACTCTAGATTGAATTAGCAAAAGCAACTCCAAAAGCCCGCACGCGCTCATAAAACTCAAGAAACAAGTTAAAAATTAAAATCATGATTTAGACAAAAGCCCAGAAAATTCGCCGAGATTAGCTATTGGGCTGGGCTGGGCCAGTTGGGCTGGGTATTACTTCGGGATTTAATTGTGGGTGCGAATGTGTGATGAATTTCTGATTCAATATTTGTGTTTGGAAAAGAGGTTTGGGAATTTGTCAATTTGGCATGCGGTCAATGATAATTTGAAACATTCAAATCAATTATAAATTATAAATATTATATAAAACAATAAGATAATTAAAAAGGAATACACACATTTTACAACGGATATCACCCAAATTTTGACTTTTTATAGTGTTTTACTATCACCCAAACTTATATAAATATCATCATTTTCTTTTAATAAATAGCATAAATGAAAGATACACGTAGCTCGTTTCCTATTTTTTTAATAATACTAATTATCAACTTATGATTGTTTTAATTATTGTATCATGTGCATAAAAAGTTGTACGTATTTTTTTTTTCTTTTAATTTTTTGTTTTAAACCCAATACTTTACATCTATTACAATTCAACCCCTATAAATTTTCATTTTCGACTTTAGTCTCCTATGCATATCATCTTTTATAACGTTTTCGATTTACGGTTTAAATATTGAGAGTTAACACACCCGCAACGTGCATGTGTGGTTCAACTTTGTTACATTTGTTTTTTCACGTTTAACATCTCCGTTGCAACATGCATGTCCTATATCAACTAAGTTATTGTTTTTAATATTTTACGTTGTACGTGCGTGGTTCAATATTTTTGCTTCTACTTTCTGTTTGGTTTTATTTTTTTCATTTTTATTTCTTTTTTAATATGAGTTTTCGTGTGTTGGTGATTACTAAAGGTGATATGATAATAACGCTACTTGGCACATTTTAACGCCTATCGCACGACATGAAATACTTAATACTAGTTAATATTTATATTTAACTTATAATCAATTCTGTTTAATATTAAAATTGAACAAGTTAGCAATTAGACGTATAAATTTGGATTACTTAATCTTAAATTTTTTTAAGATTGACAAATTATTTGGTGTTGCATCTTATGCATAGCGGTTTTTTTTTTAAAAAAAATTGTTTTTCACTTTTAACCCAAATGTTTTTAGTTCTTGACAATGTAACTTCTCAAGTTTGATTTTTTTTACTTTTAACCCAAAATTCGTAATCTTTTGCAATTTAATCTCACAACTGTTATATTTAAAAACTTTATTCTCCTATACTTTTCGTCTTTCATAAATTAATGTTTTAAGTTTCGTTTTAAGTTTTGCAAGTTAACACGACCCAACATGCATGTGTTGTTCAATATTTTTATGTCTTTGCTTTACGTTTTGTTTTAAAGTTTGTGAGTTAACACGACATAATGTGCGCGTGGTTTAAATTTTTACTTCTATTTTTATCTTTTGACAGGTTTTTTAACAACGAGGATCTTAGATCGACTTAGTTATATTTTTCTATGTTTTGTGCTTTGGTCTAAGTAATTCGTATTCACACACCATAACTTCTTTATTGGTGTTATAAATTTTGAATAAAAGTAAGAGACGGAGAGAGAAAAAGAGAAAAAGAGATAGAAAGAGTGTGTATTCTCGTTCTACCAAAACTTTAACTTTTTAAAAACTTGGTTTCTTCAAAATTTTATGTTTTTAAATAGTATTGTTGTCATTCGTTTCGTGTAAGATTGTGAGGAGTGGATATCCTCTCATCACGGTGAATCTGACGTGGGTCATGGTGTTGGCAATGAACATCACTCCACCTTCATCGTCGTCGCTGTGGACCTTGCCGCTCGTGGGTTATACGCTTGTAGGCCATGTTTAGATTGCTTATTTTAGGGTGACTTTTGACTTTTTAACTTTCGAGAAATTAATAAGATAAAAAATGTTTAGCAATGTCAAAATTATTTTTAAACTGACTTTTCATACAAGATAAAAACTATGTTTTGAAAAATAATGAGAAGTTATTTATTAACTCCTTCATTTCTAAAATACGTCTTTTTTGATCATTTTATAACGTTTTAGTTTATAAACTAATCTAAATATTTTTTTAAAACTCATTTTGAAAAATGATAAGTTAATAAATCATTTTAACAAAAAAAAATCAATAAAAAAACAACCCTAAACATGTCCTTAGCCACTTATTTTTAAACAGAATTTACACTTTCATCATTTGAAGCGTAGATTAGTCATTTGAGTCATTCAGTCGTCTTTCTTGAAAATCTATTAATTAATTAAATAAAGAAAAAAAAAAGTAAACCCCCCCCCAAAAAACACCTTTTCCATGCGAGCGTTTTTTTATTTTTGAATTTTTATATACGTAGAACTAGAATAATAAACACGCAGTCAATATTTTCCTAAAATAATTCATCAAATCAAAAAATCCACCATTTCTATTCATCCCAAATCAAACTAGGGTTTCGTCTGGTGCGTTTTCTTTAAGCTTCTCCTTTGATCAATCAATTGCTGTTCATCTGCGCGCTTTAATAACATCAACCTAATTGATCTTTCCAATATTCTTGGGGTTTATATATAAACTCTATCTTTTGATTGATTGATTGATACAGTATCAGCTTGTGCAAGGAGAGACCAATTTGATCGATAGCTGGTGCGATGACAACTAGTCAATCGGGTTCTTCACGAAGAAGTATGGTTTTGACCGCTTCTTCTAGGAAGAAATCATCTGAAAATGGAGCCTCTGATGCTAGTAGAAGGTCTATTTCTACTCCTCGTCCCATGTACGTTTTTACGCCCTCTATTGGTTTCAATTTGTTATAACATAAGTGACAGTTTTGTTGTAATACGCAACTATTTTGATCAACAAAGATGAACAAAGCTTTTGCTTCTTTACTTTGACTATTCTTCATTACTAACTATAGAGCCCTGAAAAATTATGTGCTGTAAACAATCTTCATAACTTTGACCATTCTTCCCTTGTATCAAGATTTTAAGTTAACTACTAGGAGACAAGTAGTATGGTTTTGTTAGAAACAATGGAAGTGTGATTGCATGATGCAATTTCAAAATGCTTATGAGTTTTGATCCAAACAAATCTTTTCAGCCTCTGTTGAATTAGTATGCGTATTTGTATTCTAAGAGTATAAGTAATGATGCTGAGAGATGGGCATATGAAAATATATGATGCACAAACTCCAAGTATGGCCTGAACATTTGGTATGTCGCTCCCCTCTTTCTATGTATCTTTAAGACAGCTTCTTGTGAGGGTATTATGAATTCGTTTCGTGTGTGTGGTGGGGAGGGAGGCTTCGTTCATTAAGGAAATTTCTTTTTGCAAATTTTGAAAGTTATTCGCTTTCTTATGATCTGATTCACTGCTTAACTTGTTCACAAAATACAATTCACTAGAAACCAATCGTTGTGGTCCCAACCTATAACACTCCAAATTTGATTCACAAAATACAATTCACTAAAAACTATCGTTATGCAAGTTTATGGAAGTTATCCGCTTTCTTATTAATCTACCCCCATGCAGAACATCGACTCTTGTAATATTGTTACAACTTCACTTAATGCAATTTAAACGAAAAATAGTCTAGTCTTTAATTGCTAACAAATCAATAGAATAACTCCATGGATTTAACTAGTAAAACACCTTGGTGTGTGCTTATACGTCTGCTCATATCACACTTTAAGTCTTTTTCTTCGTGATATGAACCTGAGATGCATTTTAGCATTTAAGTTATATAGATAATTAGATAGTGAATTCATGGATTCAGGATTCACAAACACTACTATCCCCTAGTTGGCTGGTTTAGTTGTGTAATGCTGTGAGCAATTTAAGTAAGAGAATATAAGGTCAATAGAACAGTTACTTGGTCACTAGATTGTTCTGCTGATACCTTTTACCTGCTGAGTGCTGACTCACAGTTTTTAGAACATCTGACTTGATATAGAACTTAAGATGATTAACAAACTATCATACTTGTACATACTCATGTTACTTACGCATACATTTTTACATTCGTTAGACGGACATAACTTATCTAGACATTTTTTTATAACAAATCTAAACATTGGATTTCTTACCTAACAGTGTAAAAAGTTTTACATGGAGTTTTCATCCATTTGACTGACAAGCTTTTTATTTTTCAATTAAAACAGGGGCCTAACAGGAGAACGCACTGTTAAACGATTACGTCTCTCAAAAGCCTTAACAGCACCTGAATCTACAAGTATTAATGAAGCCTGCCGTCGCATGGCTGCTCGCAAAGTTGATGCTCTTTTGCTCACCGATTCAAATGCCTTGCTCTGTGGCATATTAACCGACAGGGTTGTTATTTGTTTATTTAAGTTTTTTTCTGAGTCTGTTTATTTAGTTTAATTTAACCACTAACCAGTTTCTGGCAAAATTGAAGGATATTGCAATAAGAGTTGTTGCTCGTGAGCTTGATCTTGAGGCCACTCCTGTCTCGGCTGTTATGATGAGGAATCCTGTTTTTGTAATTTCAGATACTCTTGCAGTGGAGGCTTTACAAAAAATGGTTCAAGGTGTGTATTAATCACAACAACAAAGTTTTTCCTTTTTGAAAATTGGAAATGTAAAATTTTGTTTTGCAGGAAAATTCAGACACTTGCCTGTCGTAGAAAATGGAGGGGTTGTTGCTATTCTTGATATAGCCAAATGTTTATATGATGCAATTGCACGTATGGAGAGAGCTGCTGAAAAGGGGAAAGCCATTGCAGCTGCTGTTGAAGGTGTTGAGAAGCATTGGGGAACCTCTGTTTCTGGTTGGTTAACATTTATTTCTTCAATTTTTTTAGCTTTGATAATCACATTTAATTGCATGTGAAAATACATATATGGGAGTGTGCGCTTTAATTATATGATATAAATAATTAGAAACATGTGGTAACGGAAAGGACTACTGGAGAGAGTATGTTGCAATTTTGGATGTGTTTTTGTTGTTTGAAATTAAATAAGTCAGGTAATAAGTTGTTTGAGTGTATTATACTTCTGATTGTTTAAGTAACTAATACGTGATAGTAAAGTGACCAAAAGTTTTTTTCATTTATATTGATAAAGTATAACTTTAGATTATGAAAGTTCATATTCTGTTAATAATAGTAATATGTTTTATAGGTTATTTGTTAGTAAATTTTAATGTCTTAATCTATGTTATTTACTTGTCATTAAAACAGGTTCGAACACATTCATTGAAACACTTCGAGAGCGATTGTTCAAACCTTCTTTATCGACCATAATTGCCGGAAATCCAAAGTAGGTAATACCTTTACTTATATATAAAAAATACATAATTACTTTGTTTTTACTGCCTCTTCTTGATGACTTAGAGAAAAATAAATTGGATATACTTGAAAATGTTAATCTTTCAGGCTTGTGACTGTTTCTCCGTCAGACACAGTGCTAATGGCAACAAAAGCGATGCTTGAATCTCACACTAGCTCTGCCATTGTAACGGTTGATAGTAAACCACATGGGATTTTGACGTTAGTATCTTAATTGTACATAATTTATGTATATATAGAGATAAAATCATGTGTTTTTTTAGCTAACTCTATCATTGAAATGTGATTTTATGTATAATAGCTCAAAGGATATCATGATGCGAGTTATAGCACTTGGTCTTTCTCCTGAATCAACGGCGGTGGAAAAGGTAAATACATTTTTCTGTGTAGTTTTACACAATCGTTTGAATTTTTTTTAATGCTACATTTGTTATTAGGTGATGACTCCTAATCCTGAATGTGCTACGATTGATACACCAATTGTTGAGGCTCTGCATATCATGAATAAAGGAAAGTTTTTACATCTTCCTGTTGTTGATAAAGGTAAATGTTGCATCCCTAATTAATCTTTTTTCTTATCTTTTTTTTTATTTAGCTAATTTTTTTGTGAACTGTTTTAATCTGTACGAACTTCATATGTAAAAGTGGCTCAATTTTTGTTCAGATGGAATTGTTCTTGCTATTACTGATGTACTCCAAATCACTCATGCAGCTGTAGCCTCAGTAAGTTAATTCTGTAATAGTTGTTCTAAATCTGTAAATAAACTGATTTAGGATGTTGTATGCATTAAATAGGCTTTAGACGGTTTTCAACCCGCCTAAGTAGTTCCTTGATTATGTGACTTTTTTCAATTTGACCCAGTTGAGTTTAAACACAACCCAAATTTACCAATTCATAAGTGTTTTGTGGTTTAAAGCTACAAGTAAAGTTCTAAACTTTTTAACACATGAATTAGGTTGGAAGTACCGCAGGAATTGATAATGATGCCGCAAGTTCAATGATGCAAAAATTTTGGGATTCTGCTATGGCAGCACCACCTGCAGATGATGATAGTGAAACCAGAAGGTAATTAATAATGGGCTACACATGCTGTTAGTAAGTTGTTATGATTTGGACCTATTGTTGGTCAATCTAAACAGAATTGGTTATATTGCAGCGAGAGTTCTTTTAAATTAGCTTCTGAAGGTGGGACAGATATTGGGAAAGCTATGTATCCTTCACCTACACTACCAAGTACATTTGCTTTCAAGATTCAAGATAAAAAGGGCAGAATGCATAGATTTATGTGTGGTATGATTTGTTTTTATTGTTACAATGTTGAAAAATTTTGATGTTACAGTTGTTGATTTTTCGTTTTTATATTTTGCTGTTAGACACTCATAGTTTGACGGATCTTATAACTGCAATACTTCAAAGAGTAGGTGGTGAGATTGACCGCAGCAACCTCCCACAGATTCTGGTATTTCTTCTCTAAAAGGCCAAAGTTTCATGGTTGATGACTTTGACGTTTAGGATTTAGGGTTAACATTGGTTGTATATTTTGTAGTATGAAGATGAAGATAAGGATATGGTGATACTTGCAACAGATAGTGATCTTGTTGCAG
Organism: Flaveria brownii; assembly: GCA_018326445.1. NCBI lineage: Eukaryota > Viridiplantae > Streptophyta > Magnoliopsida > Asterales > Asteraceae > Flaveria > Flaveria brownii. The sequence continues at coordinate 8,816 of BJCN01331961.1, forward strand.
CTGTGGAACATGCAAAATCAGCTGGTTGGAAGGTGTGTATGCTCTCCCTCCTTGTCCTTGTTTATGTGCATGTCAATTGCCAGCACTTTTTGTATTTTGTTAATATATAACGTATTATATATGATTTAAAATATAAGTTAATATCTTTTTTAATTAAAATTATTCAAGACATTGTAAGTATCTGGATATCGACACCTTTTTACCTGTTTAACTTGTTCAACCTATTCGATATCAGTAAAATACACAACGAATTTACACATTTTCCCTGTTAAGGGCGTATCTGGTGCTGCAAAGAGCTCTCGCGTTTTCGCAGGGTCCAGGGAGGGTCCGTCCCATTTAAGGGAAGATGTACGCGGTCTTTCCCCCACATTTTTATGGGGAGGCCGTTTCCACGGATCGAACCTGAGACCTTCGGTCCCTTAGGAACAGCTTTTACCGCTGCGCCAAGGCCCGCCCTCAAATTTTCCCTGTTAACAACTTGAAATTCCGGTAGTTTATTATTGTAGGGTGTTAAACCCAAAGATTACAATCCTAACACTATATATAGCAGTTAGAAGTTCTAACTAACTAACACATTTACAATATAGCCCCTACACTTTACACTATATACCTTTTGAGTACAAAAGTTCAAAACAACAAACAACTAAACAAACATTACAAGTAACTACAAAAGAATTAAACCAACATTCACCCCCTTAATTCTTTTAAGTCTCCAACTCCTAGCTTACTCTTCATTTCAGCAAACTTTATCCGGGGCAATGCTTTAGTAAGTATATCTGCCTTTTGTTCACTTCCCTCAATGTGTCTACCATCACACACTTCCTTTCAACACATGATCTAATATAATGATACCTCACATCTATATGCTTGGATCTGCCATGAAAAACTGGGTTTTTCATCAACTGTATGGCAGATTTATTATCAACATAGATCAAGATAGGACCCATTACTTTATCAAGTAACTCCTCAATCAACCCCTTAAGCCATATGGCCTGCTGTGCAGTTGCAGTAGCAACCATAAATTCGGCTTCACAAGAAGACAATGCAACTGTCTCTTGTTTCTGACTCACCCAGCTAATAGGACCTCCACCAAAATAGAAAACCATCCCTGTGGTGCTCCTGCCATCTGCCTTAGTAGGCGCATGAGAACTATCACTATACCCTATCAGCTCACCTGCTTCACCATTTCTATACCAGATTCCATGAGTCAATGTACCCTTCACATACCTCAAAATGGTTTTAACAGCCTGCCAATGTGTGACCTTGGGCTTCTCCATAAACCTGCTAGCTATTCCTACTGCATAGCTAATGTCAGGCCTAGTCCGTGTCAAATATCTCAGACATCCAATCACCCTCCTATACCTTGTAGAATCCACAGCTTCACTATCATCATCTTTACCCAGCTTCACTCCAGGATCCATTGGAATCTTTGTGGCATTGCATTCCAATAAAGCCTGATCCTCTAGTATTTTCTTAGCATAACCAGATTGTGAAACAAAGATACCATCCTTACATTGCTTAACTTCAATCCCTAAGTAGTAATGTAAGAGACCCAAATCTGACATCTCAAAACAAGACATCATCATGTCTTTAAACTCTCTTATGACTTCTTCACATGAGCCAGTCACTATAATGTCATCCACATAGACCCCTATGATAACAACTCCCTTATCATACCTTCTCTTGTAAACAGCATGTTCCCTAGGACATCTTAGGAACCCAAACTTTATCAAGGTATCATGGAGCTTCTGATTCCAAGCTCTTGGAGCTTGTTTGAGTCCATATAAGGCCTTAATCAGTCTATAGACCTTACCTTCTTGTCCCTTTTTCACAAAACCCTCAGGTTGTTCCACATACACTTCCTCTTTCAAATCACCATTGAGAAAGGCCGTCTTCACATCCAAATGGTGAACAACCCACTGATTTACTGCAGCAATGGCTAACAAGACTCTCACAGTCTCTAGCCTAGCAACAGGTGCAAAGACCTCTTCATAATCAATACCATATTGCTGCACATACCCTTTCACAACTAACCTTGCCTTATGTCTAGTTATTTCCCCTTGTGCATTCTTCTTTAGCTTGAAGAGCCACTTCAATCCAATAGGTTTCACACCTTTAGGACACTGCACCAATTCCTAGGAGCCATTCTTTTCTATGCTGCTGAGTTCATCTCTCATGGCATTCATCCACTCAGCACTCTCTCTGGCTTGCTTAAACCCCACTGGTTCATTCACATGTAATAACACTTCTGCCTCATCAAACCTAGGAGGTTCAAATGGAATCTTCTCTAATACTTCAGTTCTCTCAAACACATCATCTAAGGAAGTAAATCCTTTGGGAGGTGTATCATCATAGGTTGATCTTGGGACATGATCAACTTCTGATGCATATCCTGAAGTTCCCCCCACATCTGCATTATCATCAGCACCCCCTGAACCATGTATTGATTGTGGCCCCTCTTCACTAAACTCAGGGCTTCCTGATACTGTATTGCCACTCACCTCTTGAACATGACTTGGCAGTCTATGTCCAGGGGCAGGTAGGCTAACCACCCCAAACTCTGAGTATGCCTTTCTTGAATCTTCTTTACTTAGTGACCCCCAGTTCCAAGGTAAGTGTTCCTCAAACAGAACATCCCTACTTACCACAATTCTTTTGGAGACTGGATCAAACATCCTATAAGCCTTAGACCCTGGTTCTGTTCCAAGATGAACCATTGGAATACTCCTGTCATCCAGCTTCTTCACTGTGTTACCAGGAGCCTTCACATGTCCCTTGCAGCCAAACACTCTCAAGTGTTTCAAGTTAGGCTTCCTAGTAAACACACACTCATATGGAGTGATTTTCTCCAAGGCCTTAGTGGGGACTCTGTTTAATACATAAACAACATGTCTTACAGCTTCTGCCCACATATACAAGGGCATATCCATAGCTTTCAAGCTGGATCTAACCATCCCCATGATGGTTTGATTCCTCCTCTCCACCACCCCATTCTGCTGTGGAGAGTAAGGAGCTGTAAGATATCTTCTAATCCCATCCATTGTGCACAGTTGCTCAAAGGTTTTAGAAGTGAACTCCCCACCCCTGTCAGTCCTTAAGGCCTTGAGCATAAAGCCTGTTTCCAACTGAGCTTGCTGTTTGAATCTTTCAAAAAAATCTGGTGCCTCATCTTTGGTCTTCAACATGTACACCCACATGTATCTTGAAAAGTCATCCACCACAAGCATAAAGTACTTATTCCCTGCAGATGTAGGTGGGTCAAAGGGTCCACATAGATCTGCATACACCAGTTCTAAGGGTTGTTTTGCCCTGTAGACACTGGCTTTGGGAAAGGGGTGTCTCCTCTGTTTCCCTACCAAACAACTCTCACATACTTGGGCCTTATGTGAGATTCTTGGTAGCCCTCTGGCCATACTGTACTTGGACATTTGAGTCATGGAGTCAAAACTTAAGTGACCAAGCCTAGCATGCCATTTCCATGCTTCATCTTCAATCACAGTCAACAAGCACTCAGGCTGTGCTACATTGAGGTTCACTCTATACAGCCTGTTCTCTCCTTTCTGGACCTTCAAGAGAATCCTTCCACTGGTTTCAAACACCCAAAGAAAACCCCCCTTCATCTCAATCCTGCAGCCAACTTCATCCAGTTGACCCAAGCTCAGGATGTTGCTTTTTAAGGCAGGTATGTAGTACACATGTGTGACTACCCTGTGTTCTCCATTTTTACATTGGAGACATATAGAACCTCTGCCTTTGATGGTCACCACAGAGCCATCCCCAAACTTTACTCTCCCACTTATGGCTTCATCCAAGTCACAGAAGTGTGATTTCACCCCAGTCATATGATTACTAGCCCCATTATCTAAGTACCAGGAGCTTGAATCACTATCAATCCCACCAGACAGTTCTTTGGGGAACACCTCATGTTCTTCCAGTAAGCCTAAGTCTTCCCTTACCATCAGGAAAGTCGGTTCCTGATCTTCTTGTGATTGAGACAAGTGGGCTTCATGGTTTTCTCGGCTTGAATCACTGTCAATTCCACCAGACAGTTCTTTGGGGAACACCTCATGTTCTTCCAGTAAGCCTAAGTCTTCCCTTACCATCAGGAGAGTCGGTTCCTGATCTTCTTGTGATTGAGACAAGTGGGCTTCATGGTTTTCTCTTCTGGGTGCCTTGCACTCATTGGAGAAGTGCCCTAGCTTATCACAGTTGAAGCACCTGATGGTTATTTTATCTTTCTTACCACCCACACCTTTCTCACTTCCACCAGAATGTGGCCTGTTGCCAGACTGCTTCCCATTCCTTCCCCTTCCTCTGCCAGTCAATTTGCCATCACCATAAGAGGGCCTTGAGCTCTTAGCCTCATTCTTGGCCCTTTCTTGCCACTCAGCCTTGGTCATAAGAAGCTGACTTGAGGAGTTCTTGCCGTGGGACACTGGCTTGACTCGCTCCTCATAGGCTTTTAGCCTACCAATCAGTTCTTCAAAAGTCATGGTGTCAAGTTTTGAAAATTGTTCAATGGCAGCCACAATTGGGAGGAGTCTCTCCGGAGCAGCCTTCAAAACTTTCAAGACTTGTTTCGAAGGCTCAATTGTGGTTCCCAGAGCCCTGTACCTTGACACCAACTCACCAATTCTCCCTGCAAAGTCGTCAATTGAATCTTGGTCATTCATGGTCAGCATTTCAAACTCTCGATCCAGAGTCTGAAATCTGGCCTGCTTGACCCAATCTTCACCCATGAACCTCTCTTTCAGGGCTCCCCACACAGCCTTGGCCTCCTTGTGTGCAGCAACCTGCAGTAACACATCTTCGGGCAGTGCCTGAAAGATGAAGGCTCTAGCCTTCTTGCCAAGTCGAACATCAACTGTGGCATCTTTCTCAGGTGCAACGGCTTCCCACAATCCCTGTGCATCCATAAATGCTTCCATCTTGATCGCCCAAGATGTGTAGGTGGTGGGAGTCAGAATGGGAATCTTGAAAGAGATCGGATCATTGGCTATCTCCTTGACTGCCAATTGTCGATTAGCCTCGTCCATTGATTGAATCAAGAATCAAATCGGGTGTGGATCGGGTTGATTGGAACTTCCCACGCAGGCTGCAATAGGAATCGAAGGTGGCTGAGTTCAATTGATGAAATGGGAGAGGTGGCGTTCACCGCAGATCGTGATGATGGTGACACTACAGTCGTCGGAGGGAAAATCACAGGATCGAGAGCCGTTAAAGCTCTGATACCAAATGTTACAACTTAAAATTCCAGTAGTTTATTATTGAAGGGTGTTAAACCCAAAGATTACAAACCTAACACTATATATAGCAGTTAGAAGTTCTAACTAACACATTTACAATATAGCCCCTACAATTTACACTATATACCTTTTGAGTACAAAAGTTCAAAACAACAAACAACTAAACAAACATTACAAGTAACTACAAAATAATTAAACTAACAAAATTCACCATAAAGTTGTTACTTCAACCGCCACCACAAAGTTCATGTAAATATTTATATACTTGATAAAAGTGAAATAATATTGGTTTTAAATCGAAAACCAAAAAAGATCTCAAATAACAACACTTTATAGAATGACGTTTCATTTCAACAATCCAAAAGAAGAGAAAAGAATAACATTAGCATTAGCCAGTAGTGATATAAGTTGGTTTACAAAAAAAAACCCTTTTCCCCTTAAACCCCAATTCCCATTTTCAACAGCACAAGAAGAATCCATTCATTCAATCAACCCAAAAACAAAACTGTCAAAACAATAACATAAGGGAAAAGTCACCTTCTGTGAAGGGGGTTACCTTAGATGATGAAAATGCACGGTGATCCGAAAACGAATACGACCTACTACAATCAAGAGTGAAGAGGTTAAAAAAATTAGAAGCTCAAATGAGCCTGGAAACGACATGTATCAGCCTACTTATATGACTCTTGAAAATGTTATTAGAAGTGAAGAGGCTTTAAAAATTTGAAGATCAAATGACTATGAAATCAGTAACAATACAAGGAAAAAAACGTACAAAAGCACGATATGCAAACGGGTGCAATGACAGACCCAAACTATTACTTGCAACCTAAACAGAGTTAGACTGTGGCATAGAAAATAAGGTGTCAACTAATGACTCCTACAACTATTAAATAATAGAAAGTATACGTACGCAACATAACAAAAAATGCAATGGAATAAACGAAAAAGAACCACATACAACTGACTAACGGATTAACGCAAGCACAAGTTCTAGCCATCATATTGCAATTAACAAAACAATAAACAAATGTAAAAATTGTAAAGGGCGGACCAGAATTTGAATTCTATTGCTCCATGAACGCAAGCTTCTTGTACAATAGAAAGGAACTATTATGAATTCTATTTACTTCCCATTTGTACATAAATACCATATGTTGATGACACTAATGGGTCATTTGTTTTGGTCAGCAATATCACAACTTATGGACAAGATGCGGAGACCATTTTGACAGCAGTGGTTACAACTATATATGATGTCATAACAAAGAAACCAGCCACAGATTAAATGTTTTATTCCCTTTAAGTGATAAAATAAAACTGGGTAAAAAGAACAGAACATACATATTTAATTTATATAATCAGATGACCATCATCTGTTCCTCTTTTACATACTGGAAAATTAATACAGACACACACAAGCCTTTAATGTGTTTCATTAAAAAAAAGAAGATGGGTACAGTTATATTGATCTTCTTTTACATCAATATGCTATTAGTTCAATTAAAACATTTGTATAGCCGTCAAGATGGATACTAAAAAACAAGCACTTAGATCATCCAAAGAAAGCAAATGCATTTTCAAAGAAAATACGGCTTTAAAGCATCAACTGCTCTGTAATTAATCTTTGTAATTTGTTTAAAACACCTCCAAGTTTCAGACATTATTATCATAATTTCGTCATACTTTTGCAATACAGACAAACAAACAAACAAACATACCCAGTGTCTCCCGCTGAGGAGCAGGGTCTGGGAGGGGTATATGGTGGCAAGTCTTTCCTCTATCTAGAAAGATAGAGAGACCGCTTCCGAAGAGACCCCCGACTCGTTAACACAGGCAATAACAATAACAATCATAATACAATGCATATACAAAGCATATAACAAGGCATAACAAAGGCAATAACCATCATAATACAAAGCATATAACACAATAATATATATCACAAGAAGAATTAGATAATGCGCATGTAACACCCAAAGAGGATAGATGAGGAGAACTACACCTAACGTGTGGGGTACGGCCATATGTCACCGTATACCCTTCCCACCCACAAAACCCACTAAAAGTCCTTAATTTTAATTCTACGCCTCCACTCACTTCTATCCTCGATCAT
>BJCN01331966.1:0-15019 GCA_018326445.1 Flaveria brownii
GCTCCCAGGAATTTTGGTCATTAATTCTGTTCTTTTTTTGGTTTGTTCTTCATTACAAAATTTAACATATTTTTGTTTCTAAATCAGTAGATTGTATCCGATTGAACAATTTGGGTTAACCACCAAATTAGTTTGATCTGAAAGTTTTCAGACGCCTTCTAGTGAATCCGATTTCGTTTGTATTACCAAATTTCCTCTACATGATACTTCTCTATCAATTACTTGTTAGAGAGCAGGAGCCTTAGCATGGCTTATGTAGCTAATCAATACTTGGTATACTATATCTACCGTTGCTAAATAGACCTGGCAAAATGGGCGGGTCGGGTCGGGTTAGGTGTCGGGTCAGGATGGGTCGGGTCAAGACGGGTCAAATCCAAAAATATCAGATTTCTCAATTTTCCAACACAAACCATAAAAACATATAAAATACAAATAAAAATTGTTTCAAATATTAATTCAATATTTAAAACCCCATGTAAACTAGTATCGTCTAAGAACAAACATGATACACAATTTTAATTCTTGATAACCACTTGTCCATTGGCAAAACTCCATTAACAATCAAAATCAAAAATCGGAAATCAGAACTCATCGATTACTTGATTAGCAGAAATCAAACTTTGAAATCATGGTTACAGTTGCGAAATCAAACATTGTTCTAATGATTTCATTAGCTAATCGAAAATCAAACTTGATTTCTGAAATCATGGTTAGCAGAAATCAAACTTTGAACAATCGATTAGAACATTTATTTTCTGAAAATCAAACGCCGATTAGGGATGAAAATCAAACCTCAATGTCGATTAGCAGATGGGGATGGCCGAGGAGTCGATGGGGATGGCCGAGGAACACTCCGATGGTTCTGCACATTCGAGGAAAAATCGATTAGAACACAACGATGGTTCTGCACATTCGAGGAACAATCGATTAGAACACTCCGATGGTTCTGCAACTTCTGCACATTCGAGGAACAATCGATTAGAACACTCTGATGGTTCTGCACATTCGAGGAACAATCGATTAGAACAATCGATTAGAACAATCGATTATTCGATGGGGATGGCCGAGGAGTCGATTAGTAGAAGGGGATGGCCGAGGAGTCGAGGACCAATGGTTGAACACGCAGATGGGGATGGCCGGATGGCGATGGACCGATGCAGAACACTCCGCCCATCCTGACCCGCTTACACAATTATATTAGAATTAGATGACCCATCCTAAACCATTGAACATTTTTTTAGGCCCAGTAAAACCCACTTCTTTTCTTAAAATACCCATAAAACCCCAATTTCAAAGAAATGGGCTTAAATTGCCAGGCCTACTGGTGACGCATAAGAATGTAGATAAGCTGGTGCTTCCGCAACCTTTGTGTGCACATTACATGCTGCAAGAGAAGACACTTGATCAAATCGGACGAGAAAGCGCGTCGATTCTTGTGGTGTATTGCATGCATTTTTCTTTGAAAAAGGCAGTGAAGATTGTGGGGATCAATCCTGAGAACATTCGAGAAGTTTCGACGTCGAAATCGTTTAACTTTGTACTGTCCCCAAAGTTACTGGAGGAGATGATTAAGAAAGTTATTGAAGGTGGATTTGTCCCAATGTATTTATGTGCTACTGTTGGAACAACATCAGTGACAATTGTGGATCCTTTGGGACCGTTGTGTGAGGTGGCAAGTGCATATAACATGTGGGTTCATGTGGATGCTTCATATGCTGGAAGTGCTTGTATATACCCCGAGTTTCGTCACTTTCTTAACGTTGTCCAGGGCGCGAGCTCCTTCAGTTTCAACGCGCATAAGTGGATGCTTACAACTCAATCTTGTTGTTGCCTTTGGGTGAAGGATAGATCGGCTCTTACAAACTCTTTGTCCACAAGTTCTGAGTTGTTGAGGAATAAAACCACCGAATCGGTGGAAGTTGTGGGCTACAAAGACCGGCAGATCGCGCTATAGCGGAGATTTCAAGCATTAAAGTTATGGATGGTGATTAAGAGCTATGGCGCGAGTGGTTTGCGCGAGCTCATACGAAAGCATGTGAAAATGGCTAAGGAGTTTCAGCGGCTCGTGGCGATGGACAAAAGGTTTGAGCTTATTGTGCCTAGGTATTTTTCTGTGGTCTGTTTTCGAGTATCTCCGTGTGTTATTGGTCAGAGGTGTGACACTGAGGATGAAGCGAATGAGTTCAACGAGAAACTGTTGCAGTCTGTCAATGCAACGGGCGTGTTTACATGACGCATTCGATCGTTAAAGGGGTTTATGCTATTCGGTTTGCAGTTGGGGCAACTCTTATGGAAGAGAGGCATGTGTTGATGGCTTGGAAGTTGGTGCGTGATCAAGCAACTTCTATGTTGTGTAAGCCAATGCTTAAGTGTATCACTTGTTGGTTAAGACTCAAGATCAACTCAATATATAACTCGCGTACAAGAATAAAACTAGGAAATATATGCTTGCTTTAGTAAAAGAAAACTACTACAGAAAAGTAAACAAAAGTTGATTACTTTATTGAACAACCAAAAGGAAAACTCCTTAAGATTTGTGAAACTCAACAAAATGAAAACTCATTTCATGCACACGCACCAAAACAATTATTTGACCCTTTCAACAATAATTAAATTGCTAACTTATTCAAATTAAGACCCATGGGTTAGCTTCGTGACCCGTACTCGTTGACTCAATCAAGATTAACCCAGGGGTATATGTAGAGGGTTAATCTCTAGCATAAGTAAGCTAAATTTGTGTAATAAGTTATTCAAAATAAAGCTAAGTCTTCTTGATTGTCGTCATTGTAGGCAACATGGATAAATTCTGATATATAACTTCTACTTAATAATACAAAGAATTATTACCATAATAAGTGGATAAACTCTTTGTTAAACTTGTGAATAAGTATACTATACTACTTGGTTACTTAATAGTTTTACTTATCTATAAAAATGATTTTAACTTTTGTAGTATAAACGACCTTAGTTAATATTTTACATATTCCTCTTAACGATATTTTCTCGCCCTCGCCACCATTTACAGTAACTACGATCAACACCTCATATTTGAAACGAAAGCAAAGATAGATTTTGAGATAAGTAACGGCATCCACCAATTCGTTAAAGTGAGAATTACAAAAGTAGTATTCTTGCTGATGTGTTTGTAACTTACAGCCATATTAGAAAATAATGACGCCTCTAGCCATGACATACGTGACTTCACTGTTGCAGGTTTGCTTTGGATAGCGTATCAGACTTTAATCTCGTTGTTACCAAAGCGTATCATACATTAATCTTGTTGTTACCTAATGAAGTGCATTTGATGCACGACATTAGTCGCATGATAACTTTTCATTAGAAAATTCTCTTGATGACAGACGGTTGATAAATAATCAATGGGTTATCACGTATCAACCATTTTCTTCACATACTATAGTCTGAATGACAACACAATGCATCTGAATGTCAAAATAGATACTCATAAGCTGTGTATCAGAAAAACCTGATATCTTATGAAAGATATACTCTATAATACATATAAAGACATCTTTTATGTTTGTAATTTTCTTTTCTAGATGTTTGGTTAGCATCTTCTAACCATCATCTGTTTATAAAATAAATTTTGTTTTCCAAAAAAAAATACATATAAAGACATCATATTGTCTAAGAGAGTTTTAATAGAGCGATGATTCAAATATGAAATACTTAAAGTCAAATATCGTGAAGCGTATGGTTTAACTAGAAAAACTTCAATCATAAACTTGGCATCTAAAGTTGGTCTTTTGCTAGCAATTGAGCCCAAATTAATCATCGGTCCTATTATTTCCAAAACATGAGTTAGACTTTGGAGACTCAATTTTTTTTTATCAGCTACCCCTAGAGATTTGTAGGAGCGAAATTTACCTTAAGTAAGGCTAGAACTTATAACCTCTTAGTTGTGGGTCTCACCTCTTGCCACTAGGCCCTCGGCTTCTAAAGTTGAAAATAGTTGATCTTTTATATGTGTTTGAACTTATTTAAACAGAAGAACAAATATTGCTATGAAGAAACACATACAAGTCAAAAACAAGAATGAAATGCCTTATGTGTCACTCTTTAACATGTTTTTTTTGGGACATGAAAGTCAATTATATCTTTTTTAAGTAATTGCTTACATCTTTTTTCACATATAACAAATCAATACAAAATAACAAGTGAATTTCACATGATATAAAAACATAAATGAACCAACACGCATGACAAGCTAAAAGTACAAATCATATGAAAGTACAGGTCATATGAAATAGTTGTCGAAACAATGTGCATCTCAACTTGATTTCTAGAATTCAACTATCCTTTTCTTTTGACAATTGTTTTGGGGATGATTTGAACCAAGGCACCCAAATAGATGTTGTTTGTTGGTACATCTTATAGGCTTCAATCCTATACTCTTGTTTAAGCATCCTTTTCTCCACAAGTGTAGTCACATAAGCTAAGCACAAGGTGTTTATAAGTGCACCAACAAAGACCCAAGAGCCACCTAGGTTCCAACCAAAGATGGCAAGTCCCCACCACCATAGTTGCTCACCAAAATAATTTGGGTGCCTTGAATAGTACCACAACCCTTCATCAAGATTGGGCACCATGGCTTTTCCTTCCTTTTTTAGTTTCTCATTGTTGCTCACAAATATGTGAAGTTGTGTGTCGGCTAAATAGGCGTAGATGATGCCACAAATGCACACGAGTAGGGCGACCATGTCCCATATGTTTAGTGGTTTGTTGAGCGAGTGAACGATGTACAAGGGTAGACATACTCCAAACAAAAATACCTGTCTCGTCAAATTAAAAATCATTATTCGTCATATTTTCAAAAGAGAGAGGATCATATCCGTAACATTTTTTATATTGCACGTTAGTAAAGGGTGAAATACACATACAAGTTAATAGAAAAACATAGCTAAAATGGAATCCATATATCGCTAGAAGAAAGTAAAACATACTTATAGTTTTATATATTAATTGAATGTATTTTTATGAGTAAACTACTAATGTTACTATGAATTTTTGAATAAACGTTTAAATTTCTTTTTAACAATATTTGTTTTTTAACTTCTAAACATCACATATCCTGTATTTATAAGGATTTGACCAACATAACCACATCATATTTGTCAAGAAATCATTAATGACACTAGATCACAACACCATGAGCTGATATATATTTTCTACCCTAAAATGTTTAGATTGAATAATAACTTTCCTTTTGTATTAGCTATATCTCATTTTTTTCCCCATACTAGTTCAAATCTTGTTAACATTCTATATTATTAACCATGCGATCATCATGAAGCTGATCACAAACAAATCAAAATCAATCTCACCTGTTGAATGAGGTAAACACCAAAGAACGAAACCCACCACCAGTTTTCCCCATGTTGTCGAGCCATATCGGTGAACCTCCAATCCTCTCTCGCACCCCATTGCCATTTTTCACGACGAAAATAGTTATGAGTCAATCTAACGGCCCAAACCCACGTCAAAACCACCACCACCATCGACCGCCACGAGTTATACTCTGCGGCAGGGTGACTCCAAAAGTAATGCACCAACATCACAGGAATCACTGTCCAGTACAAATCTATCATCTGCATACATAAACCATTATTAAACACCGGCCACTAAGTTAATAACATCAACTACACACTAATTAATTAATTAATTAACATTGTTAATTAATAATCATATATATACATACCCAATTGCTGGATTGGAGGAGGCTAATGAGCCAGAAACCGACGTCGATGTTTAAGAAGAAGAGGGTGTTGGCTAAGATGAGAGGGTGTTGATAGCACAAGTTCCATAGATGTGAAAGAATGTGATCATGGGTTTGGTGGTGATTAAGGAAGTAGATGTAGAAGGTGATTGAAGGAAGAGGAGCAATGAATGCGATTAATGCATTCTTCAAACTCATGTTTGATTCACTAATTGAAGATCAAAAGCATGCATATATATGGGTAATGGAGGGTGTTTGGTGTTGTATATATAGATCAAATGCATGTTGTGTTCATCACAAGTTACCCACGTTTTGGACATTCTTTTTCTATTTTCACTACATAATATGATTTATAGCTTTTTAGATGGTATATTTTTGTATAGCATTTAGAGAGGTATTTTAGTCCTACCTAATTTTATTAAAATTTTTTCAAGTTTCGTCACTTGTTTTTTAACCGTTCATAAGTTTTATAGACGATATCACTTTTTGATAAAATTTACACCATTAAAACGAGCGTTCTTTTATCTTTAAAACGAATATAATATCATTATATAGAAAAATAAAAAAATTTATTTTTTAGCTTATGTGATTTATGCTCGTCATTGTGTATGTCATTTAGTTCATTATTGTGTTTTCTGAATAAAATTGTGTTTTTTTAATGATAAATTCTAAGAAAAATAATAATGAATTAATGTTGTTATGTATTTTTACTATATAAAACACATGATAAAATAACAATGAATTTATTACAAACATTTAAAACAATGATAAAATAATATAAAACGTAAAACATGATTATAAAATCTCTTATTGTGTTTTTTCTGTTTGTCATTGTGTTTTTCCGATCAATATTTAATTTTTTTAAAATTGATGAGTTTTGAAGAAATACTTTGGTAAAATAGCATCATTCTGTACTTATGTTTGTAAAAATACAAAGATAAAATAACAATAAATTAATATAATATATAAAAAACAATGTCACAAATAACACAAAATAATCTAAAACAAAACACAATGACAAATACATATAACAAATGATGAAATTTTTTTGACCCTATTACCTTACATATTTAACACAATGATCTAACAAATTAGATGTATTTGACACAATGACTAAAATATACTTTTATTTTGTCAACAATAAAGAACACATTTCAAAACCAAAATATTTCTTAACCATTTTAGATTAAATACCTTTTTTTTTACTATAACTCTATCCTAAGCATTGGACAATTGATTTATATCTTAGAAAATCTAGTAATTATTGTTCATAATAAACAACTTATTTACCATAGGTGTAACAGCTATGTTTATCAAACCTTTATACAAAATATAAAAAATTAGAATGTTTAATTAATATGTTTGAGGATCGTCTAAATCGATTATTGAGTCTTTTAGGCGGTAAAGGTTAAGCCTGTTGCGCAGAAAGTAGTTATCATGCGTAATCATAATTAAAGGATATAAATATGAGGCTAATCATCACCCTCTTATCTCCTTCACATGCACATTTCATGTGCCAGAGATTATTTCTTTTATTTAATTGTTAACTCTAAATATCGAGTCCAAACCTTAACAAATCAAGTTATTCTTTTGTTTGAAGAATCATACAACTTTTTGTGAAACCAAGAAAAAATATATTATAAAAAAAAGTTAAATATTCATTGACGGTTTGTAATTTTTTTTTATTTTGTCAGAGCTTCTAATGCAAGTATGTTTATTTGCTATAGAGTGTCAACAAGTCAAGTCACTCGTAAACTACTAAGAATCATAAATTCATAATGTTAAAAGCTTAAATCGTCTCGTTTAATAAACAAGGTCGAGATTTACACATAGGACGTGAAATAAATCAATCTTGAGTTTTGTTGGATTCGAGCTTGACTTGGTTTGTTTATATCATTGTTTAAACAAGTGTCAAATAAATATAAACTACTTTGCACTCAAAACAACTAATATTTTTTTTAGAAGATATATAAAATTTAAACTATGATTTTGTAGATTGAGATGAGGCGCTTTATATTGGTCCCCCACGGCCACAACTAAGCCTAAAGGGTCCAGAATCAACGCACTCACTTCATCTTTTCTGCTTTATTTGGAGAAATTCTTTGTAAAGATGCTTACACAAGTTGGGTGCTGATCACGAATACAAGTCGAATCATATCATATGTTATCATTTCTAAGTTGTTGTTCTATAGTTAGATAATGATTTGCTTATTTTTTGAATATGTTTTATTTCTCAACTTATAGCTTTGTATGCAAGAAATTGGAAAATTAAGTTATGCTAGTTAAGAATGGTAATTCTCAACAACATGAACCAAACACAAAATGTTGAGATAGATGGGTTGTGGATAATGTTAAATGGATTGATTAACGTGACAAGTTTTTGTTAGGTTCGGGTATGTAGGTTTTATGTGTTTTGAGTTTCCTAGATAGCCCTGTTAATTGTTTGAATCAATTTCAAATTGAAGTAATTTTGATGGTGCTTTAAAATCTTTAATTGGATAAGACAAAAAGAAAATATAATGAGTATGCAAGTATTGTTCTAAAAAGATTAAACCGAAACTTAACATTGATCAATGTCAGTATATATGTAAGGAACCAACACAAAGATAGGTTACCCTTCGTGAGAGAGTATGATCGTTGGTGAATGTTGACAATTGGACGGTTATGTCTGTGGAAAACCCATCTACAATAACAAAGTTACGGTTGATTATTTGCCCCTCAATAAGATGTTGCTAATCAATTGTTGTTGGTTACTTGCAAGCTAACGATCAAGTACCGCTTCCCAAGCTGTCACGCTGTCCAGCTGGTACTAATGCTCAATAACCATTGATGGTCAAATTGCCACTAACAATCAGTTGTTGCTAATCGACCGAGATGTTGGTAATACGAACATTAGTATCACCTTACTAGTAGTTATCAGTTCTTTCTTATGATCAATGAAATGAACTTTTTATTAATCATGCAAATCCGATGCAACCTTTGGTGTATAATCACGTTCACGAGCGTCACATCTTGGACCCACATCAAGGCAGTGTCCCCTTGGAACCCCTCAAGTTTCAAAAACCACAAGAGTCTCAATCAAACATGTAATCCAACCTCCTTGCATTGATGTATGTTTTAATTTAACGTTTGACATAAGAAAATGATATATTTTGATATATTTAAGTAACAGTTCATATAATAATCTCTAATATACCTGGTTTAGAAAACTAGTAAAAGAAAGAAAACGTTAATGGTTTGTCCTACCCCTTTACGACTTATTATTGTTTATGCGTTACATTTACGTAAATGTCATTCTTACGCTTAGAGAACACTTCCTATTCTAAAAGACAACCCTTCTCGACTATTTTTTCAAGCATAGAGTCGACAACTCATACTTGCTAGCCTCAATATAAAACTCCAAAAATTGAATTGTATCTTCCATATTTTTTTATATAAAGATATCAAGATCTATCTATAGCGTCACGATTTATTTGTTCTCGGTTCGTGATATTCATGCTATTGTGGAGCATTCGGCCATTTCTCAACCAAAGAAAGAGATTTTGCGCGGCATATTGGTTATCGCTCTGTGGCGGATTTGGAAGGCTAGAAACGAAAAAAAATTTTCCAAGATTAATGCATTGGTTTCGAACGTCATCGCGGATGTGAATACTCTTAGTTTTCTTTGGTTTAATAGTCGTAGTAAAGGAAATGATGTTAATTGGGAGGGTTGGAGTAGTTTTGATTTTGACGTTATGTAAGTGATTGTTGTGTGGCTATCTCTGCCTTGGAGATAGGCCGGTGTGTTTTAATGAAATTTACCTTCAAAAAAAAACATAGCACATGACTACATCTCAACAAGTTCATATTTGCACCCGTATCTCAAAATCACAGTTTGCAGGTTTAGCACGCCATAACTTGATAATCTAGATAACAACTAATATAACGTGATAAACTTTTATGATTGATTCAATGAATTAAAAGAACTCATTTATTTTGGTTACAAAGTTAATATTCTTCACGTTTAGCTCTATGATAAATGTTTTACTGAAACTAAGAAAAAATGTTCAAAATTAAAAAAGAAAAGATTCCGGTTACAGGTTCTTTACGTTCTTCGGGAAACATGTTTTACAAAATAATAAGGAAAACATTTTGATATAAATAAAATTTTTGGTTACAAATTCTGTCAGTTATCTATGATAAGTGTTTTAAGCTCTATAAGAAAAACAGTTTAAATTATAAAATAAAAAGATATTTGTCGCAAACTAATTACGGTCTTTATAATCATTATAGAAAAAACAGTGTAAAAAAAGGGGGAAAAAATTCACGCCCGGTGGGACTCGAACCCACAATCGCCTGATTAGAAGTCAGACGCCTTATCCATTAGGCCACGGGCGCTTTTTGTTTTGCACAATGCAATGCATATTTTATTTAGTAGACAATGGGTCTAAGGAAAAATTTATCCAATTTTAGAGAGTTTGATGTTAATGTTTCTATTCGATTAAAGGGGCTAAAACGATGATTATTTGTACAATTTATAGTGACTTTAAGCAGGATTTTTATATGAGAAATATAACACTTTCGAAAGCGGTACGCGATTAGTGATTCAGTCCGGATGTTGTTTGAGAAAATGACTCAAGAGGGATTTAGTTTCTTGTAATAAAAATGGACTGTTTTTCTGGTGTCAAAACGGACTTCACTTTCTTGATGATTATGGCAGTCTTTAAAGATTAGCTTCACGACACGAACCTGACAAAAAATTCGTAGGTTTGTTTAAGTTTCGGCCTTTCGTGATAAAAGTCCGTCACCTATCTTGTTATTCTCATTCAGTTCCTTATTTCAAGTATGTAGTTTGCAGACTTTGTGGTTTATGAAGAATACCACCGTTCGTCGGTACTTTGTGTTCTATGTATTTCATTATATAATCATTTGTGTTTTGAGTGAGTTAAGTCGTTCATCAACTTTATCATGATATCAGGTAGAACATGTGAACAGATTTAACTAAAGAAGTCGTGCATGGGTTGACATGTTTAACAACACGTGTAGGTTATGGTATTCAAAGAGATATACTTACACAGTCTGCTACTCAGCTGATAAAGAAATCCCATGTGAGATTCTTTAGAATGTTCAGAAATGAACGTTATTGTGAAATATAGCTTAATGTGTTTAGAAGAAAACTATTTGCTTGATTAATAATGCATCAGTAATGGTAAGTTGCTTGAGCGGATAATTAAGCTACTTAACTCCACTACAGGTGCACCTGCATAAACGATCGGATGTGCGATGGTGTGTTTATGCGCACGAGTTTCGTAACAAGATTTATGTCAGACACCATGGTCGGACTTCGAGGTTTTACGGGTGCTCATGGTTTAGTTTTTAGTATTTATGATAGTTCTAGGTCAAAACGCTAACTATGGTTTCAAAAAAGGGCAAAAAAACTGACCAGCCTGTTAAGACAGTTAGATTTGAACCAAAAAAATCATAAAACAAAAAGAATATAAAAGGTCACAAGTCCGTTGCTAAACAGTTACTAAATAGGCTCGTGGATGGGTTGCTGGAAGTTAGTTGTAAAAGCAGCCTATCCATGTCGATTATAAAAGTATCAAACTTGTATATTTCCATTGAATAGAGATTAACATATATACACATGATAGAGCTAAAGACTAGGGATTGGTAGCTACAATTAAGGAGTAAAAAGAGTACTGGATATGGACTAATAAATTACAATTACAACAAGCATTAATTGTGAATATTCATTCCGATTTGGTGGGAGACTCGGTTTTGACCGAGTGTGCTTCAATATGCCCCCGCAAGATGGACGAGCGTGAGAGGAGACCAATCTTGGATGTTAAAAAATGGAACCGTTGACGTAGAAGAGGCTTGGTTAGAGCATCCGCAAGTTGATCATCTCCTGATATGTGTGTGACGTGAATGGTGCCATCTTGAACTTTTTCACGTACGAAGTGAAAGTCTAGTGCAAGGTGCTTCATGCGGGAGTGGAAGACCGGATTTGCTGAGTAGTGTGTTGCACTTAAGTTGTCACAGTTGATGGCAGGTGTGACTGTGGATTTAAGACCTAGTTCAACCAATAAGGAGATTAGCCATTGGACTTCGGTTGTGGTGGAAGCCACAGCGCGAAATTCCGCTTCGGTGGATGATCGAGCAAGTGTTGGTTGACATTTGGAGCTCCAGGAAATCGGGTTTTGACCGAGGTAAACGATGTAGCCGGTAGTGCTTCGGTAAGAGGGTCGGTCACCAGCCCAATCCGCATCAGTGAAAGCGTGAAGCTGCACAGGGGATTTCCGTTTGAGGAAGATGCCATGATATAGAGTGCCATGTAGATATCTTAGCAGTCTTTTTAGAGCTTCCCAGTGTACATTTGTTGGCTTGTGCATGAACTGTGAAAGTTTATTAACTGTAAAGGAAATGTCAGGACGTGTTAAAGATAAATATTGTAGTGCACGTACGAAAGCCCGGTATTCGGTTAGGGACGGTAGGGGTTCACCATCAAGGACAGTAATAATAGAGGAGGCCGACATCGGTGTAGGTGCCGGTTTGCAATTACTCATGTTAGCTTTGGTGAGGATATCAAGGATGTATTTGGATTGAGATAAAAAGAGACCATGGTTGTGAGGAATGACCTCGATGCCTAGAAAGTAGGAGAGATTGCCAAGGTCCTTTAAAGAGAATCTGGCAGCAAGAGTTTGAATGAAAGATTGGATGATAGATGGATTTGCTCCGGTGATGATTATGTCATCAACGTAGACAAGACTGAAGATGGGGGAAGAAGTAGCTTTGTTGATGAAAAGAGAGGGGTCGGATATAGAAGGTTTGAAGTGAACCGATAGAAGGTAGGTTTTAAGTTCGTCATACCAAGCACGAGAAGCTTGACGAAGGCCATAGATGGCCTTGTTAAGTTTGCAAACGTGGGTGGGATATGAAGGGTCCACGAAGCCGGGTGGTTGAAACATGTAAACCGAATCGGTTAGGGTGCTTTGGAGGAAGGCATTGTTTATGTCAAGTTGGCGTAGAGGCCAATTGTATGAAGTGGCTATAGCAAGAATAAGGCGTAGAGTAGCCGGTTTGACTACGGGACTGAAGGTTTCAACATAGTCTAGACCTGGGCGTTGATGAAAGCCTTTAGCAACAAGACGTGCTTTGAGGCGGTCTACCGAGCCATCGGGTTTGAATTTAGTACGGTAGACCCATTTGCATCCAACAAGGTTAGGGGCGTTGTCGGGAGGAACAAGGGTCCAAGTTTGATTGCGTTTGAGGGCATCAAACTCGGTTTGCATGGCATCTCGCCATAGTGGTTGTTTGAGAGCTTGGGTAATATTAGTGGGTTCGGGAAGAGTGTGAGTAGTGGAGTGGTATAGGACAAAATCAGAGTTGTGGTATTTCGGGTTGGGTTTACGAGTGGCTCGAGTTTGGTAAGAGGCAACGGGTTGAGGTGAAGAGGAAGTGGGTTCTGTGGTTTGGGAAATATTAGAGGGAGATGAATGTGAGGGAATATGTATGGGGGGTGAAGTTGTGGTTTGGTCGGTGGTGTGGGAGAGCTCGGTGGGCTGTTGTGGGAGTTCGGTGGGGGTGGGTGGAGGTGGTCGGCTTTGGTAGGTGATGATTGGCAGGTTGGAGGAAGAGGGTGCCGAAGTGGCAGCAGGTGTGGGAGTTGTAGAAGTAGGAGGAGAGTGGTTGGGAAGTGAAATTGATTGAGTGGCAAGGGGTAACCAAGTGTCGGTTGATGGTGGAGCGGGGGTAGAGGTTTGAGAGAGAGATTCATAAGGGAAAATATGATCAAAAAAATGGACATGACGGGATGTGTAGATTCGATTTGTGAGCGGGTCAAGAAGGTGAAAGGCACTTTGGGAGGATGAGTACCCTATGAATATGCATGGTTTAGACCGAGACTCGAGTTTGTGTTTCGAGTATAGGCGTAGCCAAGGGTTGGATAGACAACCGAAACCATGAAGTTTTTCATAGTTGGGAGTAATATGAAATAGCCGATAGTAGGGGGAATCATTGTTTAGAGTGGTAGTGGGTAATCTATTTATGAGGTAAGTGGCGGTGGTAAAGGCAAAGGGCCAAAATTTGAGGGGCATTTTGGCATGGGATAACAATGATAGGCCGGTTTCGACAATGTGGCGGTGGCGTCGTTCGGCGTAGCCATTGTGCTTGGGTGTGTGAGGAGGTGAGGTGAAATGGGAAATGCCACAAGAAGCAAGATGAGGGGAGAGTTTAATGTATTCTCCACCATTGTCCGAAAATAATTGTTTTATTTTGGTTTTGAAATAATTTTCAACAAGTTTTTAAAAACGAATGAATGTGTGAAGAGAATCCGATTTGTATTTTAATGGATAAATCCAAATATATTTTGTGAAATGGTCAACAAAAATAATGTAGTATTTGTAGCCATCGAAAGATGTAATGGGAGAGGACCATACATCGGAAAACAATAATTCTAGAGGAGAAGTAGAATGCAAAGAAGATGAGTGAAAAGGTAGTTTGTGACTTTTATTAATGCAACAAGAATTACAAGTTTCATGCTTGCTAGAAATAAAAGGAACAAAAGATGCTAAAAGTTGTAAAACTCTTGAATGTGGATGTCCGAGGCGATGATGCCATGTAGACTTCTTGGTGGTTTGCAAGTGAAAAAGTTGTGGAGACTTGGTGGAAGAGAGCTCGTAAAGACCATGGCTAGTGGTTCCCCGAAGAATTGTCCGTCGAGTGGGAAAGTCCTTAATGACAAAATAAGAAGAAAAAAATAGGATTAGTATGTTGTTATCAAGACATAATAGAGAGATAGAGATAATGTTTCGAGATATAGAGGGAACACAAAGAACGTTTTTAAGGATGATAGGGGTATTAGAAAAATAAAGAACCATAGTGCCAACATGAGTAATTTTGAGAGACGAACCATCACCGATGATAAGGTCTTCGGTACCGTCATATGGGCTATGCATGGAGAGTGCATTGAGATCATTGGTGATGTGGTGAGAAACACCACTGTCTGTTAACCATGATAAATCGGAGTTCACTGTGGGGTGAGTAGCCATCAAATGTGCTTGGGGTTTTGGTTGAGTGTAGGTTCGGTTATAGGTTGGGAGGGTTATTTGGGGATGGCTTTTCTTAAAGGATGGGCAGGAGGTGAGTGAGTGACCCTTGGTGAAACACCATTGACATTTACCAAGGAATGTGCGATGGTGTGTTTATGCACACGAGTTTCGTAACAAGATTTATGTCAGACACCATGGTCGGACTTTGAGGTTTTACGGGTGCTCATGGTTTAGTTTTTAGTATTTATGATAG
>BJCN01331999.1:4920-15459 GCA_018326445.1 Flaveria brownii
CTCGTTTTCATATGGCTTTAGAAACGGTTAGTAACAAACAGGTTTTCATCATAGGTACAGGTGGCAAAATATATGGTTTGAGTAATGGGTCTGGTTGGACCGACTAGTCAACACTTTTCTGTCAAATAATAATTTTTATTTTTTCCCCAATAAATTGGTTAGGATGTTTTAAGCACTTAAAAACACTTTGGACATCAAACCCATTTGTTCATTTTTGATCCATTCTCTGGTTTGATCAATTCCCTTTTTAGCTATGTTCTAAAAGTTTACCCTCTTAAGTCTTAACCCGCTTAAGATAAAGAATTGACCTTAATCAACCCAATTAATTGCCACAACTAATATTAGGTGATGCCTTGTGAGACGGGTCAACACTTTCTTTGCCAAACAATAATCTTTTTAAGCACTTGAAAACACTTTGGGCTTCTTTTGACTGATTCGACCAGCTTGACATTTCCTTTTTAGCCATGTTTTTAAAAGTTTACCTATTTAACCCGTTTGAGATAAGGTACGACCCAATTCAACCCAATTAATTGCTACCAGTAATCTTAGGTGATGTATCTTGCGGTTCATTTTCACACACTCTTGTTGGTTTTTATCTGGTTAGATGACAGCAACACATCAATTGAAGACAGCTGTAACATCAGTGGCTTTCTCTGGGCGTTCATTATTCTATATGTCATTATCTTCTTCATCAATGGAAACAGATGATGTTAATGATGCTGATATGTTCCGTGATCTTTTGATGATATCTTTGACCAATGCATTGCTTGGGATGGATGCCAATGATCCACCCAAAACCCTAGCAACAATGCAACTCATTGCCTCCATATTTTCCAATGTAATCACATTATTAAATTTAAATTATAAAAAATTGTGTCATTTTTTAAGAAAATATATATAATATAATTGAAATGCTTATTACAGATGGCAACATTGGATGATGATACGGATAATTTGTCATTCATGCCTGCAGAACGGTTCTCTGAATGGCTTGATGAGTTCCTATGCCGCCTTTTTTCATTGTTACAACACTTGGAACCTAGTAGTGTCTTGTAAGTAATTCTATTTTGACTTCTTTATGTGTGTACCCCCAATAATTTGGAATTTAATCTATATGTCTGTTTACTTGTTGGTAATTCATAAAAAATGATGTGCTGCAGAAATGAAGATGTTTATTCACCTGCAACATCTGGAACATTCCTGGTTGAAGATGGTCCTCAGTATTTCTGCATGTTGGAAATATTGTTCGGAAGACTTTCAAGATCCTTGTATAACCAGGTATAACCTTGCTTCTCCAAACTAGATCAAATTGTTACTTATTATTTATTCAAGGTCATAAGATTTCTCAATTATATCAAACAGGCTATTAAAAAAGTCTCAAAGTTTGTGAAAACAAATATTCTACCTGGAGCTATTGCTGAAGTTGGGCTACTATGTTGTGCTTGCATTCATTCAAATCCAGAATTGGCTGTTAATCAACTTGTTGAACCTCTTTTATCTTCAGTTATATCATCTTTGAAAGGAATTCCCCTCACAGGTTTTGGGGGAAGTGGAAATTTCACTGGCCAATCTTTGAATAAGGTTTTCTTTTGTAACTTGTTTGATATTTTTTTCTATGTTTGACGTTTATCTTTTGTTAAATTGTATCTTCATTGAATATTTGTAGGCAAGAGCAACACTTTCTCCAGCCCTAGAAATATCAATTGATTACCAATTGAAGGTGTTGTCAATTGCAATCAGTTACGGAGGCCCTTCACTTCTTCAGTACAAGTATCAATTTAAGGAGGCCATACATTTGGCCTTCGAATCTCCATCTTGGAAGGTTTTATTATATATCTTGGATTTATGGATCTTTTGTACTTTTTTGTGTTTGTTTTTGCTGTGCACTAAATAATTTGTTTTAAATTTCATAATTTGCCAGGTTAACATTGCTGGTGACCAAGTCCTCCGGGCCCTACTTGGAAGTCTGGTTCTCTATTATCCTGTT
Source organism: Flaveria brownii (assembly GCA_018326445.1). NCBI lineage: Eukaryota > Viridiplantae > Streptophyta > Magnoliopsida > Asterales > Asteraceae > Flaveria > Flaveria brownii. The sequence continues at coordinate 6,908 of BJCN01331999.1, forward strand.
GATCAGTACAAGTAAGTTTCTTTTGGCAGTTTCATGATACAAAATATAAACATAAAATCTATTTCAATTACAACGTGAATGTGTCTATTATACGGTGTTTTATGGTTTTATGATCTTTGGCTTCACAGGTCTATTTCATACCAATCCTCATTAACCGCATTGGAGGAATGGATTAGTAATAAAGATTTTTCAAAGGATGAACCGTTTATGGGTCCCAAGTGGCATATCCCCAGTGTTGAAGAAATTCAATTTGCTAATGATCTGTTAAACCTGCATCTGGAATCAGCTTTAGATGAGCTTCTGAAAATATGTCAAGATAATATTCATACCGATCCAGGTTACATTTTAAATTCTTCATAAAGTTGCAATAAATTGTTATCAAAAGAAAATGTAATCCATGAATTCCCATTTGTTATTTTGCACAGGAAATGAAAAGGATCACTTGAAAGTGACCCTTTTACGCATTGACTCTTCATTACAAGGTGTTTTGTCGTGTTTGCCTGATTTTATACCATCTTTTAAAAATGGGAAAGCTGAAGATCCGCCCTTTTTAATCGCTGGAGCAACGGGTTCAGTTGTTGGTAGCCCTGGATTGCGTGAAAAAGCTGCTAGTGTTATCCACATCGCCTCCAAGTAAATAATTATGCTCTCGATTTACAATTTATCATGTTTGCCTTAGTTTTTCCTCATGAATATTTATCCACTTGGGTTTCAGATACTTGCTTGAGAAAAAATCAGATGACAGCATTCTTTTGTTACTCCTTATTCGTGTTATCGAGGCTTTGGGGAACTATGGTAATCCTGCACCCATATGATTTTTAGTAGAAGTAGTAATTTTGAGTATTTGACCTATTTACCTATATATAGGTCGGTTTGGTTTATATTTCTCCAACTGGTCAAAGTGATTAAATAAAATTAGCTTAAAAGGAGTCAAACGTATCAGAAGTCACCCGAAGTGTATTTTAATGCGGAAAGCCTCATAAATCATTTCATCAGAACATTAGTTATCACTGAACTAATATATATTTTGGGATCATGTTAAACACTTGTTATTTATGGAAAAATAAAGAATTTTGACAAAAATGTGACCTGCTTAGATATGGCCTGTTTGGACCTGTCCTTGTTTTGATTCGCTGCACAACCTGCTCATTTATCGTCTCTATTTTTCATTATCTGTTTTCTAGTACTTGACTATTTTGCTGTACAGGAAGTTCTGAATATGAAGAGTGGACTAACCATAGGCAGGCATGGAAATTAGAATCTGTAGCGATTATGGAACCTCCAGTTAACTTTATTGTGCCATCTCAATCCAAAGGAAAGAAAAGGTAAAGTTTCTTACAGATGTACTTTTAAATGCTGGAGTTCTATATATTTAGTTTTAATTTACTTATTTGATTTTAGGCCAAGGTGGGCACTCATTGACAAAGCATACATGCACAATACATGGCGAACTTCTCAATCATCGTATCATTTGTATCGTACAAGTAAAAATGTATCCCCTTCAGACAAAGTGAATCTTTTGATGGATGATCTTCTTACTCTATGTGTTCATAGCTATGATACTGTTCGGACGTGAGTGTTTTTTCTACTTATCTGAGAAAGAATGAATATTTTTCCCTTTTTCACTTGGTGTAATATTTATTTTACTACTTCTTTATTATATATTGGTCTTCAGGCTTGCTGGAAGATCACTTGTGAAAATGATCAAACGATGGCCATCTTTAATCGCGAAGTGTGTGCTTACACTTGCTGAGAATCTGAGAACCCCAAGCTCACCAGAGTATTTGGTCTTAGGTTCATGTGCTGTTCTTGGAACTCAAACTGTTCTCAAGCATCTCACTTTGGTATATTAATCGACCAATATTTCAAGGCGTTCAACTTTATCTTCCGTTTTTTCTTACATGGTTTTTTTTAATACAGGATCCTAAATCTTTCTCATCATTCCTTCTTGGAATTCTTTTGAGGCAAGTGTACACAATGTTATTTAAGTTATGATTGTTAAATTTAAAGTACTCATGTGACGTTCTCTTCCATTTTTCGCTTGTAGTTCTCAGCATGAATCCTTGAAATCTCAGAAGGCTATCAATGAGGTAAACATCCAGAATTGATTCCATAGCATATGTAAATGTGTTGTAGATGCTAATATTATACCAATTATTTATCAAAAATCAACAGCTTTTTGTCAAATACAACATCTATTTTGCTGGGATCTCTAGAAACATGTACCGGAAGTCAGAGGGCCATTCTGCGACAGACTTTGCCGCTTTGGTTTCTGAGATAGGTTCTCTGAGTTTTGAGTCAACTAACTTACATTGGAGGTATAACTTGTGATGATTCATCATCCCCACATATATATACAAATATGTTTTTTCTCCACTCAATATAAGTTGTCTGAAGTTGTTCACTTGTTTCATTTAGGTATAACTTGATGGCCAACAGGGTTTTACTATTGTTGGCTATTTCATCTAGGAATGAACCCAGTTTGTCATCAACGATTCTTAATGAAGCTGCTGGTTAGTTTTTTTTGGTTTATGCTGATGAATTGTAAATAAAGTTGACCTAATATTTTCACTTTTATCTTTTCAAAGTTGTAAAGGTGGCAACTTTGACCCATTAAGTATAAATGGGTCATTTCGGGTTAGGCTTTATCTTTATTGGGCTAGACTGGTAGAGAAAATGTTAAAAGGGAAACAGTTCAAATAGGTTAAAACTTGAAAGGCATCAAAGTGTAATTTTAATAAATAATGTAATTTGTGTAAATCATATTTGACCCACTAATTGTTTAAAAAAGTTTATAAATATTCGGACACAGTGTTTCAGGTCCACCTGACCTGTTTCGAACCCTACAAAAGCCTGTTTTGACTCATAATCCAGCCTATCTAACCTACCCATGAATATTATTTTGCAACTGTGATCGCATTTGACATAGAATATATATAAACCTGTTTGTGGATTTCAGGTCATTTCCTAAAGAATTTAAAAAGTCAGCTTCCACAGACAAGAATACTGGCAATCTCGGCTCTAAATATGTTACTAAAAGAATCACCTTATAAACTGTCAGACGCAGAACAGCCTGTTTCCTCAGGGAATTCACAAGAAAACATCAAATCGTCTCTTGAGGGCACTTTAAGTAGTATATTTCAAGAAGAAGGATTCTTCAGCGACACTTTTGACAGCCTTTCTAATGTCCATATTATTAGCGACGCCGAAAATTCGTCTTCCAGGGGCAGCCATGGAAATTCATCATTTCAAAGTTTAGCGGATAAATCCATCACCCGTTTCTACTTTGATTTTTCTTCTTCATGGCCTCGTACACCTACTTGGATTTCTTTATTCGGAACCGATACTTTTTATTCAAGTTTTGCTCGAATATTCAAACGTTTAGTTCAAGAATGTGGTGTCTCTGTTTTAATGTCACTGAAGACTGCCTTAAATGAGTTTGTAAATGCCAAAGAGAGATCCAAACAGTGTGTTGCTGCTGAAGCTTTTGCGGGCTTGTTGCATGCTGATGTTATTGGGCTTGTGGAAGCATGGGATAGCTGGATGATGGCCCAATTGCAGGATATACTTCTGGCACCATCAGTTGAATCAATTCCTGAGTGGGCCGCTTGTATACGGTATGCAGTTACTGGTAAGGGTAAATATGGAATAAAAGTACCTCTTTTAAGGCAACGGATTTTGGATTGTTTGGTTGAACCATTACCCCAAACTGTAACCACAACGGTTGTTGCCAAACGCTACTCGTTTCTTTCGGCTGCTTTGATTGAGGTATCGCCCCCAAGGATGCCTCTATCAGAAATTCAGCTTCATTATAAACTATTGCAGGAACTGCTGGATAACATGAGTCATCCTGCTGCCCATGTGAGTATATTTTAAACGACAATAGTTGTACTCTGCAATTTCATGGTTCATTTATTAGTAGGATTAATTGTACAAAAATGTAACCAACTGAAAAACCATTGAAGTTTCAAAAACTTTAAGCGAAGGTAACGGCTTTTAAAAGCTTAAATTTAAGGTATTTGACATGGTTATCAGGTCAAAATGTTGATATGGCAGTTGACTTTTTTGATAAATTTGATCATGTTGAAACTTAAAGTTTTTCTTTGGGGAAAGAAGTTGGTAACTTAAGATATGAATTTGACCAAAGTTAGTTAGCTTTTAATGCAACTTTGAATGTTCCATTTTGTACCTCACATAAAAGCATCAAAGTTTAAAAAATGCTTCAAGGCGGCACTAGTGGTAAGAGGGAGTCTAACACTCTAACCTCGCCCAAGGCAAAAAAAAGCCCTTTAGAAAAAAATTTATATAAAAAGTTGAATCTTTGATGTTTTTAACTGAGTAAAAAAAGGTTGGCTATTTGAAGTAGAAATTTGACCTAATTTTGTGGTATGGCCATCTTTTATGCAATTTGCTTTTTTCAATATTTCCTTATGTAATAGTATACCAACTCGTTTTATGCATAATGGGTTTTTAACATATTGGTTATCTCTAAATTTCATATACATTTATTCTTATATATGTTCTTATAGTTTGGATACATGTCAACAGGTTAGGGAAGCAATTGCAATTTCACTTTCTGTGTTGTGCTCAAATATTCGATTGCATGCGTCCATTAATAAAGATTATTCATTAGAGAAGGGGAAAACTACCGTAAATGGAAAGAATGCAGATAGTTGGGATCAGCTTTTACAGGATCGTGCATCTGAACTTGTGGTGGCAATTCAGAATGCAAATCCTTCCGACAATGTAGAGAATTTAGCAGAGACAAACACACCATCAGGATCAGATAGTAACACACCAGATGATGTGCAGTGGATGGAAACGGTACATAATATTAAATTTGTGTTTATATTATTGTTTTAATTCTACACACGTGCTAAAACTTGTCTGTTTAATGTGTAGTTGTTTCATTTCGTTATTTCGTTAATGAAGTCTGGAAGATCTGCGTTCCTACTAGATGTTCTTGTGGGTTTTCTATACCCTGTGATCTCATTACAGGTGTGTTAATTTACTAACGATGAGATTTATCGAGTAATGAAAGAAATTTTAATGATATTTTATTTGTTATTCCAAAGGAAACCTCGAATAAAGATTTATCAATGTTGGCCAAGGCCGCTTTTGAGTTGTCGAAATGGAGAATATTCACAGGCGATCATCTCAGAAAAGCGGTATCTGTTCTCTTATCTTCAGCAGAAGATCCTAACTGGCGCACCAGATCTGCAACTTTGACTTTTCTAAGGAGCTTTATGTACAGGTATGAGGTTCTTTTCTTGATCTAATATTTGTACTGTAATGATAAAAAAATTCTACAGACTTTTTCTCCTATATATTTTATGAATTTATTCAACGAAAACTTTTTTCTTTCAAGTTGTTGTTGACTTCGGAAATGTTTATCTCGATTCTTGATTGTCACAGGCACACATTCATTCTCTCCAATGATGAGAAACAGAAAATCTGGATGACGGTTGAGAAGCTACTTACAGATAACCAAGTGGAGGTACTTTTTTTGCATATCAATTTTCTTTCTTAGTTGGACATAGAGGTGGCTAAATGGGTGGGTTGGGTGATTGGTCAAAACAATTAATTTTTTTAATACTGCTGAATCGTGCTTAGGACGACCCATCAACATTTCTTTTGAATTTTATAAATATTTAAATGTATCCATAAAAGGCAAAAGAAAGAAAGAAAGAAACACACCTAGCAAATATTCCACTCAAGTATAGGGTCTGATGAGGGTAAGATAAGGGCAAGCCTTACATAGGTAGTAGAACATGTAGACATATGAACTCCAGCTTAGACTAAAGGCATGCCTTAAGATCAGAAGCACACCTAAAACTAAAGGCACAACTAATACTAAAGAAACTAAATTATTAACTAAGAATCTAATTCCTATTATATAGAAGCAGTTTAAGTTTTAAGAGTCTAAAAAATTGACTTTTGTGCTGCTTTTTTAAGCTAGGGTTTGAAAGTTTTCACCTCTGAATTTGTATGTTTATGCCTTTATCCTGTCAAACTTGATCCCGGACCAGTGTAATTTATCATACAATCATTTGTTATGGTACAGGTAAGGGAGCATGCAGCAGCTGTTTTGGCTGGCTTAATGAAAGGGGATGATGGAGAATTATCAAAGGACTTCCGTGAAAGAGCTTACACCGAGGCTATGAAGCTTCAAAAAAGGCGAAAACAAAGGTCTTTCTACTATCTTTCATCATGTTTTATATACAGTATCATTATCATTATCATTAGTTGTATTTATGTTTTAATTGTTCTTGTGAATTTCAGAAGCTCGAGTGGTGGTTCTTCTGTTGCTTCCATACATGGTCGTGTTCTTGCTCTTGCAGCTTGTGTGTTATCGGTTCCTTATGATATGCCCAGGTATCCTCTTAACAGACTTTTTCTTAATTATTTTTATAAATGTCAGTCTTATACTTCATATCAAAAAAGGAAACCCTACATGTTTCTAATTTTCATTTATATTGTTTTAGTTGGTTGCCTGAGCATGCTACCTTATTGGCACGTTTTGTCGGTGAGCCATCACCTGTAAAATCTACCGTCACAAAAGCGGTTGCAGAGTTCCGCCGGACCCATGCAGATACTTGGAGTGTCCAGAAAGATTCATTCACTGAAGAACAGCTTGAGGTAATATCATAATTCTTTTTCAAAAACAAAATAAAGCCCATTAAAAATATTAATAAATTTCCAAAATTATGGTTGATGCTTGCAGGTATTGGCGGATACATCGTCTTCATCATCTTATTTTGCTTGATCTGTATTGCATCTTAATTCTCATATCAGAGCGAGGACAAATAGAAGAACTACATTCAAGTAAATCTGATAACTAGTCTGATAGAAAATGTAGTTATTCTCTTAGAACATAACCATAATTCTTAATCGCTTATAAGATAAAAATAAGCCGCGCTTGGTTACATTTGCATATTCTGTATTTCCTTCTATCTTGAAAATTATACCTGACAAAATGGGCGGGTCGGGTCGGGTATCGGGTCAAGACGGGTTTGGGTTAGAATGGGCTCGGGTCAGAACGGGTTTGTGTCAAAAACGGGTCAGGATGGGTTCGGGTCAAGATGGGTTCGGGTCAAGATGGGTCGGGTCAAGATGGGTTGGATCAAAAAATTAAAAAAAATTGATTTTTCAACAAACACCATAAAAATATATAAACTACAAATAAAAGTTATTTAAAGTATTGATAAAACTCCCATATAAAATAGTAAACTAAGAGCATTTTATCTTTTACCATACAAAAGATGCATATCATTGAAGTTTCTATCAAAAAGATAAAAATATAAACAATATAATAAAAACCAATGAAACTCTATCGTAACATTTCATCACTAACGACAACACTTGATCACCTGCAACAACACTCATCACCTATGACAATTCAAAATTATAATCAAGAAAATTAATTAAACCTCAATATACAAAATTAACAATATTTGAAGTGTGTAAAGAATGGATAATTGATATTACCTAAAAGTTGCTACTATCATAAGTCGAAATCAACGATTCAATATCTTCTACAATTTCTTCCTCCATCTCGTTTTCGTTCTCGTTCTCATCTGAATATACAAAAAGTAAAATATGTATGATTTACTATTAACATTACATATAAACATAAAAACACGTGCATATTTAAAGTTATAAAGACTTAAAAAACCTTAATTAATACCTTCTAAATCAAACAACCAATCACGAGTGCATAACAAGGCCTCGACATTTGAAGATACAAGTGAACTTCGAAATTTACTTATAACTCGGCCACCAATACTGAAAGAAGATTCTGAAGCAACGGTCATGATTGGAATGCTCAAAATATCACGAGCCATTAAAGCCAATTGTGGATACCTTCCTTGATTATCCTTCCAATATTGTAAAACATCAAGTTGTTTTCTATCAAGTGAAGGTTCCTCAAGATACATTGTTAATTGTGATTTTTTTCTCTCAACACTTTTAAATTGGCTTTCAAATGACTCAAACCCATCCAACTCATCAAATACATCAACACCAAGATTTGAACATCCAGCCAACGAAGAATCATGCGTCTCTAAATGAACATTGTACTCCTTCTCATATAACTTAGGAATACCATCATATATGTCACACCCCGACCGACGGCGGAATCATCGGAGCGGACGAGGGAATGATTGATTGTTCATAACTTGTATCGTGGATCTAAAATAACAGCAAAAGACAAGACCACGCTATAGCTTTCCCAATATTTTTTAAACTTGAGTTTCATGTCTTTCGCCATATCACTTATAACACGATCCGTGCTATGAATTTCCTCTTCAATAAATAATTGAATTCGCCACACATTACGAAAGTATAAGTTGGAAGTAGGATAGGAGCTTCCAGAAAATAAAGTCATGATGTTATAAAAAGGTTTCAAAAATCTTGTGATTATTTCCACTCTTATCCACTCATCTTCCGATGGAAAAGACTTATCAACTAGCGCTAAACGGGAATAAGCCCGTTTATAAGTCAATGCGCTCTCAAGCATAAGATATGTGGAATTCCATCTTGTTATGACATCT